>JAXIVD010009501.1:0-10000 GCA_036785275.1 Cancer borealis | reverse complement strand
ATGGGGTCTGAAAATGTCAACATCCTCTGGCTAGTAGATAGTATTAAGGTGAGGGAGGAGAGGAGGGGAAAGGGCAGAGAGGAGAAGGTGAACTCAGAGGGAGGGGAAACAGAGCAAGGAAGAGGAGGTGTTGGAAGGAATACTCTAGGGAAAGAATAATGTTATAAGTGCATCAAAGAGGTTTACTTTAGGTATCTCACAATGTTACTAACGCTATTTGCTACTGTCTTGTAATTTGAGTATCCACTACAATCCATTTACATCTTCATTCATCAGTTTAGTGCTCAGCGTGTCTCCCAGTGCAGCTTCCCTCGCTACCCCCATCTCGTACCTCCTCCAGCCGCTACAGGAAGGCAAAAACAGGTGACAATGTAGCACAGCAGCCTTAGCGTGTCTCCACTCGTCCTGCTCCACTCTCAACTCCCAGACGCAAGATGTTTTCGTAGTGAACGCAAGAGAATGATAATATAAAAAATATTCCATGATATAACCTATACTTCGTCTTAGCTACGACCGTCTTAGCGTTGTGGGAAAAGTAAAATGTGATCGTGTAGAGTCTAATACCTTAGATTCAACACATAGTGATCCTATTCAGCTGCCAAAAATTGTGTTCCCTTTGAAAATATATATATAACGGAAAATGTATAATGAAAATAAAGGTAGGTTTTGAAAGCCATACCTCGTCACACACACCATCACCACACAAATAAAACAAAAGAACACACACACATGCACACATATACAAACACATATACAAAAAAAAAAACTACTAAAATCTGATGAACACTCGTCCTTCTGGTGTTTTTTTGCATCCTAAACAGACAGGAAGAACACTACAGCAAGGTTGATAAAGGAGACGATAATCAGAAGTGTCAGACGCCCGGGGTGAGGGGACAAGGAGGGGCTGGGAGGGGACAGGAAGAGGACAGGGAGAGGGAGTATGATAGTGGGTTCAGAATCTCCTTGATACGCTTCGATCCTCTTTTTGTGACGATGTGATCTCTCTCTCTCTCTCTCTCTCTCTCTCTCTCTCTCTCTCTCTCTCTCTCTCTCTCTCTCTCTCTCTCTCTCTCTCTCTCTCTCTCTCTCTGTCTCTCTCTTTAATTCCCTCTAATCAGCATTGTTTTCATTCAATTTACACTAAGTTCAGAACGTGCATTCATCTCAATAAAATGAACCGCAGAGATCCCGGCAGCGTGTCAACAATTAGTGTTGAAATGTACACACGAAAACTTTAACGAAATATCTGGTTCCTTTTGCATCTCAGTCAAGTGTCAGACAATACGGGAGAAGCCACAAGGGAACCTACTTAACATATACTAATTGTGGTGCTGAAGTGAAGATCAATTATAAGTGTTTGCACAGATGAGGAAAAGAAGGAAGAAGAGGAAGAGGAGGATAAGGATGAGGAAGAGGAGGAGGAGGAGGGGGATGAAAGTATGGCGAGTAGGAAGAAAAGAGCTATGAAAAAATATTACCCTTGAGCTTACGAGAATTTAGGTTCGAAGGACTATTTTTTATTAAGCTTTACAGACAAACAACTTAACATAATGGCAGCGAATAAAAAACTAATGCCGATCGCGTTTCCTATTTATATCTTAATCGATTCTTTTCATTTATCATCGGTGCGCATGCGACTTCTCTTTTTCTTTTCATTCATGGATTTAATTATCTATCAATTTATCTATCTATCTATTTATTTTTTCATTTATCTATCTATGTATCTATTCATTTATCAATTCATCTCATTATCTATCTATATATTTGTCTTGCCATCTATCTATCTATCTATCAACCTATCTATCTATTTACTTGTATATATCCATCTATTATTTTATCATCATGCGGTTGTGATTCTTAGTTTTTCTTTCTTTCTCTTTTCAGTGACTTATTTTCAATGGTCATGATTTTAACATTTATGAAAACATTTTTTTTTCATGTGTATCTGTTTATTATTATTATCATACGCTGTCACCAAGTTTTATGTTGATGTTTATTTCTATTGACATTGTTTTTGGATAATTTTCTTTCTGTGACATTTTCGACGAGTATCGTGTAATAAACAATTTTTCTATTTATTTTTCTATTGTTTCTTTTGTTGATTTAATTATGTCTTTTATTGATTTATTTTCTTTATGCATTTATTTTTATTTATTTATATGAATTATATATATATACATAGATATCTTTTCATGCGTGTGTGACTTATTGTGTTGGTGCGTTGGATGACTTTTACTTTCAGTGTTTATTGAGGCACAAGACAGAATGGGTGTGTGGGCGTGGCATGGGCGTGAACCGAGGGCTGGAGTTATGCAGGTGGTGTTTTTTTGTCCTCATTCTATTTTCATTCGGTTGCACATGCAGGTTATTATCTATCATTTCAACACAGGATATTATCACTCATTTATTTTCTTTCTCTATTTCTCGTACTTTTATCCTTTTCCTCTAGTCTCTCTTCATCCCTTCACTAATTCAATCACTTTCACCTACATTTTTCATACCCTTCACTTCCTACCATCCCCTTCTTCTATCTTCTATGTTTCTTTATCCTCAAGCCATCCTACCCGCTCCCTTCCTCTAATCTCGCCTCTATAGTGATTCAAAAAGACATTAAAATAAAAAAAAATCCCACTTGCTGTTCTTTGCTCTCTCACAACCAGTTCAACCTCTCATTTCAAACCGTCTAAACCAGAAGATTGCGTCAGATACATAACGAATATACAGGTTGAAGGCCTAATCGGGGTGACGGTAAAAAAAGAGAATATATATATATGAACCTCAGAGTCGAGCCAGTTGTTGCGTAAGCCTGGATATGCTAGTCTACTGTTTCTTTTTTTTCATAGCATTATCAAGTTTTTTTATGACTGCCACTAGTTGTATTATCAGTTTCGTGTTTTTGTGTTAGTTGTATTAGTATTAGTATTCTGTTGACTTACCTTCGTTGCCAATGTTTTAGTCGACTAGCCACCTGCAAAAGAAAAGAAAATAAGATAGATTTATATTCTTAGCTCCACTGAATCAGAAGAATTGGTGATCAAAAAGGGAGGACAAGGAGCAGGAGCGTGAAGGTCTAATGTTTTCTGAGTCATATTCAAACAATGAAGAGAAAATAAACTATATGAATTTCAACTTTTTTTTTATATTTTTTCACCCTGCTCCTCCTCTCTTTAATGTATTTTTTTTGAAGGGTCATTTGTTTTTGTTTTTATATATATGCGAGTGTTCAGGTGTGTTGGGAGAAAGCATGCAGAGTTAAGTCAATAATTAATGAATTCAAGTAATTACTTCCTCGCGTCACCAGCTTTGAAAGAGAAACATGTGAGTGTGTTTGCTCTGATCTTCATTGCTAAATTATTTTCTAGACATATCGACCATCACCACTACCACTGCTATTGCTGCTACTACTATTATTACTATACTTCTACGACTACTACTATCCCCCACCACACACACCCACCCATCCCCACACCCACACCCACACCCACACACCGACACACCCACACACACACACATACACACATACATGAAACTCCTGACTTGTGTACAAAATAACTCATCATTCATCGCTGACATGTAAAATTTCACAGCCACACCTACGAGTAAACACCTCTTCTTCCTCCTCCTCCTCTTCCCCCTCCTCTTCTTCCTCCTCCTCCTCCTTTTCTTTACCCGCCCATTTTTTCTCCCGACATTCCATTCACCCACCCGCACCTAACCTACTTACCCACTTTCCAGCCTATCCAGACACTTCCGTCTCTCTCAACACACATTTGCCAATCAATGACGACCTTCCTCGACCTAGTACATCCCCTCTCCCTCCCTACCTACCTACCTCCCTCCCTCCCGCCGTCTCCCACCTTGCCCCAGAGAAACCCACAATCCTGCATTCGGCCTTACGGAGGTCAGCTATTGCAATTTTGTTTAGCAGCTGTACTTCCTCAGGTCAGCCATCGACCCTGTGTTAAAAGGTCAAAGGATGGGCTGAGTTTTGATCCTCCTGCCCCGCCCCGCCCCGCCCCGCCCCGCCCCGCCCCTCCCCGCCCCTCAATGCTATAAAAGTGACCCTCCTATTCTTTCCACCCTATCATCTTGCTGCTTTGGTGTGTGTGTTTACGACTTGGTATCAGCGTGACGAAACTCATTAGTGTGTGTGTATGTGTGTGTGTGTGTGTGTGTGTGTGTGTGTGTGTGTGTGTGTGTGTGTGTGTGTGTGTGTGTGTGTGTGTGTGTGTGTGTATGTGTAACGTTCTGTACACACGTGAGGTCGTATTCTTAATGTTGGTAGGTCAGTTAATCATTTACTTGCTTACTGATTTCTTCACTTATGTTTAGAATGCTTGGAACTGACTTTTTTTTTTTTTTTTTTTTTCTCTCTCTCTCTCTCTCTCTCTCTCTCTCTCTCTCTCTCTCTCTCTCTCTCTCTCTCTCTCTCTCTCTCTCTCTCTCTCTCTCTCTCTCTCTCTCTCTCTCTCTCTCTCTCTCTCTCTTCCTGTTTCTCTTTCCAGCATCACATACATGACCCATAAAAGTCTGGATTCTTATTACCGTTTGAAAGCAACTCAAGGTCTGTCATAATGTGCAGAAAAAAAATCATAATAATCCAAACGTAGATTATGCAAAAAATAAATAAAGACATATTTCCATGATTATCAGTCTACATACACACATACACACATACACACACACACACACACACACACCACACACACACACACACACACACAAGGTCTGGAACACACTAGGGCACCTTTTTGGCAGGGAGAACTTTCACCAGCAGCGCGCCCATGCCTGCCTCTCTACACTCCTCTCTCTCCTTACTCCCTCACCCCCTTCCCCTCTTCCCCCCTCCCCCCCTCACACGTAGCGGGCGCCTGTGAAAGTTTGGGTGGTCAGCATGGTGGTGAATAACTCTTTCTTCGTTTTTTTCGTGGTTGCAACATTGAAAAAAAAATAAATTGTCACCTTAATTTTAACCTTTTTTTATTTTTGAAGACTTGATGTGTAATACCTTCCTTTGATTTGTATTTTTTTTTTTTAGTTAAAGTCAGGCTTCTTCGTCAAGGTATTGTCTCGTGTGTGTGTGTGTGTGTAAACTCTGCGATGGTTTTGTGTATATATATAAAGTTGAAACGTGATGCTCATTTTTCAACTCCAACGTCTCTGAAAAGGAAATTATATTCTTCCCATTTCTTTTCCCTTTTTTTGTTTCATATTTTAGTCTATTTTTCGTCTTCAAGAATGTACGAATACTGATACACACCCGACGTTTTCTTTGTTTATTTGGAAGTCGAAGCAACACTTTCTCGGGCATACCTTTGTCTCAACACCTGACAAGTATATCATTAGAAACATACCACCACCACCACCACCACCACCACCACCACCACCAGCACCACCACCAACAGGTAGAGTACATACGCACATAGCATGACTCATCCGTACTTGCGTGCTTGAATACACAAACAAATGCAACACTAAACTACATACATATATCAACATAAAAAAAGGAGACCTATGTGACGGCCACAGTCAGGGGCAGCGAAAACGGGGTGGCCAGAGGGGGAAAACTACAATAAAGACCGGCCATGAGCTACTGAAGGAGGAGGAGGAGGAGGAGGAGGAGGAGGAGGAGGAGAGGCGACCTTTCCCTTTGAGGTGAAGGCTGGACTTCCCTCACACACAGCAAACAAGAGCAGCAAACAGCACACTAAGCAGGCTGACGGTCATCCCACCTTGCTTTTAGGGTGAGGAGGGTGTGGGGGTGTAGTGAGGGGGAGGAAGAGACAGGTGGGAGGAGTAGGTATCGAGATGAGATGTGGGGAGGACGTAAATGCATCTTGGAGGCTGGGAGAGTAGACAGAGAGTTGGGAGGAAGAGGTGAGGGACGTATTGTGGTATTGAGAGGAGAGGAATGCATCTTGGAGGCTAAGAAAGTGATGGGAGAAGGTAAAGTTTGTCATACGTCCTTTTATAGTCCTTTGTATTCCTTTGTTATATTGTAAAGGAAACATGAAGTAAACGAAAAATATAAATAAGATGGAGGGTAAAAGATGAATGTAAACATGTGTTATAACGATAAGAATGAACTTAATGCAGCAAGGAAAGAGAAAAAAGCAATTATATAGAACAGACAGGTAAGGAGAAAGTGAATGAAAGGTGAACACAGGTAAAAGAGACAATAACAGACAGGTAGAGAGAGAACACGAGAGCATACCACAACCTACATCAACACAACAACATAGAATACAAAGATACAAGTTATACAAAGTCATGCCTTAATATTCTGCTGGAGAGTAAAACGACGTGCACGAAACACCCTTGGACCGCCATTATAAACCTGATATACAAACAGACCATAAATAGGAGTAACGTGAGGCCAGATTACGTGACCGGAAGTAGTAATTGTGGAGCTGAAAATACTTGACGTGAAAGAGGCCCCAGTAGACCATGATACCCTCCCCCTTACCCACACACCCACCCACTCACCCACCCACACACATCCACTCCTTCACGATATCCCTTTCAAGCCATGTAGACCCGCAGACGTAGATTCAATTATGTAGGACACACGTCATAAGACACAGTTCCACCCCGCCTCTCCCATTCCTCACTCCAGCCACGTGTCCGCCATCAGCATGCACTCGCCTCGTCATTTTGGAAGGCCTGGCCCGCGGGGAAGCACTGGTGATGGACGGCACGTGGATCCCTTATTAGTGGTGTATAAGGGAAGGAAAGGCATTAGTAGCGGCACATTAACGGGTTATATTCATGGTGGTGTGAGATGATTGGCGACTTTACCAAGGGTTCTAGAGGCATGTAACTTCTGATCCTCTTGAAATGAACAAGTACAGCCACTCATAGTCTAAATTTGCGTTCGTGTTTTCATTATAATTTCTATTTCTGCTTTCTTAACATCTACATCCTGGGTTTGTGACGACAGTTAAGTGCTATAACCTAAAGATAAGTGTTCTAATCTTTGACTTCCCTCTCCACGGGCTGCCCATCGCACATCTCTAACCATAAAGTATACGTTAGGGTGTAAGTGTTGATTCCTTAATAACTATTAGTTACTCCCTTGAATGTAAGGTGCAAATAGATAGTAAAGGGAAGTGTTATGGGTGTTCAAGTGTCCAACGCTTTTCCTCCCCATTACCAGTGACTAAATAAGGGTTCACAGCCCTGCCTATGTATGTGCAAGGTTCATTTGAGGAAGGAAGGGTGGGATTGAGACTTCAGGTTGAGTATGAGCTGCAGTAATACTAACAAATGGACAATTAGCAGACGAATAGGAGGAGGAGAAAGAGGAGGAGGTGGGAGAGATGGGATAGGAAGATTTGATGTGAATGGAGGTAAGACAAGAGGAGGAAGAGGAAGAGGAGGAGCAGAGGTTAGGAGAAAGCAGAAAAGGAAATTCAGCCAGAGGGCTCTTGAACTTATTGCAGTGACCGATCGATTTTATGGTTTTTTTCCAGCATGTAAAAGAAAGTACATAACACCGAGAGGGAAAAAAATAGAGGGAAGAAAAAGTAAATGGGATTTTTGAAGAAAGTGGATAGTAGATGATTGACAAAGAGATTATCTAATAACATAAGTTTAACATAATGAATCTTACACGTTTAAAAAAAAAACTATTGTGGAAAAATAAGAATAAACGCTGAGAATGACAATGCATCTCCACGAAGTCCCTTAAAATTGTAGAAAAATTACAAAACACCACAACACTAATTTCCACTACTCAATTTTTTCCTTTTTTCTCGTTACATTTCTTCTGTCAACCGTCATTAATTACACCTTCCGTTCCCCACGAACTTGAACCCCCAAATAGGACCTTTAAGATGTCATGCCAACAGGTGCTGAAGACCTTTCCTATTACCAGACACTTCCTCGTTCTGGTCCTCGTCCAAAGGCTTAAGACCACCTCTTACAAACGCATAATAAAACACAGGTACTAGTCTCTGTTCTGAAGGCGAATGATGCTTCTGGCAATACAAAAAACAAACCAGAGAACACAAACAGGAGTAGATTCAACAACACACAACCGAGACAAGCCTTTAATGGAAGTCAATAAAGGTAAACCTGCAAACCTGACCAACGCCTCACCCCCCCTTCAACCACCTCCCCCTAAACTACCTTGAGGAAAGTACTTGCTTAACCCATTTGAGCGGTAAGCTTACAGACACCTGCCATAAGGGAGCTACTCTTGTGACGACTTTTTTTCCCCGTCCGACAACTTCTTCTACTACCCCTTGCTAGTGAGGTAACCATGAAGGGAGGGAGGAGGGAGAGACTGACCTATGTAGTAACTGTGACGAGAAGCCGAACTTGTAAGGTAACCGGTAGGGAAGAGAAGCGGAAAAAAGGTAGAGAAAGGGCATTGGGGAGACTAGAGAGGAAGGAAGAAGTGAGAGGGAGAGGGTTGAAAGGCACCATTGCTGAACCTAATAAAAAGAGAGATAAAAAAAGAGGTTATAGGAAGGAAATAAAAAAGGGTCTACTTCCTCGTTTTGATAGTGGTGGTAATAGCAGAGGTGTGGTTGAGACGACACCTGGGGAATGAGGAACAGACACACGACACATGGTTGAGTGAGAGGAACACATAAGAGACTGTTTACGTAAGGAGATAATTTGATCTGAGGAACTAACGACTGAACCTATAGACTGATTGACAGCCAAAGGTAACTTGAAGCAGGTGAGGTAAGCATGTCAGCGAAAGGAAGTTATTCTTATGTGTCTCTAGCAAACGTAACGTACCGCTGCCCTTTTTCTCTCTCTCTGCGAAAAAACAAAACGTAACAAAGCAAAAACAACCACCTGATTTAAACTTGAGAGAGATACTTAAACAAAAAGAGAGAGAAAGAGATACTGACTGAACCGAGAAAGAAGAATGCATCCTATTATCGTAACAACTCTCTTCTACATAGCCCGCAGGTGGACAGAGGTAGTGTTTACAGAGGGCAATGCAAGACGCTAGTGAAGGGAACAGGAGCCTCAATAGCCACCACACCTCCACGCCTTACACTGACCATCCTTTCCTTCTTTTTTACGTTGTGTTGATTGCCATCATTTTTCGGTCACCGGCAGCTCTTGTGCTTTGGTTTTTGTCTCACCTACAGACCTGTTCTGAGGTGCTCTTCGGTATTTGGCTTGGCTGCCACACGAGAGAGGGAAAGAGAAAGAGAGAGAATGAGAGAGAGAGAGAGAGAGAGAGAGAGAGAGAGAGAGAGAGAGAGAGAGAGAGAGAGAGAGAGAGAGAGAGAGAGAGAGAGAGAGAGAGAGAGAGAGAGAGAGAGAGAGAGAGAGAGAGAGAACGGTTTCTTACCACCGCTAGGCACACGTCTATACATATTAAGGTGAAGTCTTAGATCTCTTTACAATCTACCCATACGTACCCTATACGTGCCAGCCCGCCACACGCCCCTCAACGGACACTGAGTCCAAGCAGGTGCACACGAAGGACACCTAACCAAACCTAACCTAACCAAATTAGACCAACCAAACCTAATCAAACCAAACCAAAACCAAACCAAACCAAACCTAACCTAACCTAACCTAACCTAACCTAACAAACCAAACCAACAAACCAACCAAACCTAACCTAACTAACCTAACCTAACCTAACCAAACCTAACCTAACCTAAACCTAACCAAACCAAACCAAACCAAACCAAACCAAACATAACCAAACATAACCAAACCAAACCAAACCAAACCTAAACCTAACCTAACCTAACCTAACCAAACCAAACCAACCAAACCAAACCAAACCAAACCAAACCAAACCAAACATAACCAAACCAACAACCAAACCAAACCAAAACCAAACCAAACCAAACCTTACCTAACCTAACCTAACCTAACCAAACCTAACCTAACCTAACCTAACCTAACCTAACCAACCAAACCAAACTAACCAAACCAAACCAACCTAACCTAACCTAACCTAACCAAACCAAACCAAACCTAACCAAACCAAACCAAACCAAACCAAACCAAACCTAAC
>JAXIVD010009500.1:12500-15278 GCA_036785275.1 Cancer borealis | reverse complement strand
GGGATCGAAGGGCCAGGACAGGGCAGGGCAGGATTCCTCATTACTCTTATTAATGGAGGAAGATTTTTGGCGAAGCGGAGAAATGAAACAAACTTTTGCTGCCAGTAGTTTTGATCGTTTCAGCCGACTTGGCATCACGTTTCCTGCGAGCTGCAAGGGTGAGGCACAGGCCGAGGGGAAGGGAGATGAGGGGAGATGAGAGGAGATGAACGGGAGGAGGAGGGAGAGCTAAGGAGGGAAGAATAAGAGATGTGGGAGAGCTAAGGAGGGAAGAATAATGTAAAATGAGGGGACAAAGTTGGTGCTTGAGGGTAAAATGAGAAATGGAAGTTGAGGAAAGAAAGGGAGAGGAGAGGGAGAGGAGAGGAGAGGAGATTTAAGATTTAAGGGTTATGAACAAGGGAGAGAAAAGATTATTAAGAGTTGAAGTGACATAACAAATAAAGGAGGAAAAGAAAATAAAATGAGGAATGGAAGTGAAATATATTGGATCTCAGAACGTAAGCAAAAAAGAGAAAAAAACAAAACAAAATGGAAAAATAAACACAAACCACGAGGACACAGATAATTAATGAGAAAGAAGAAACAAGAAAAAAAGACAAAAAGCGCAAGATAAAAAAAAAAAAAGGACTGAATAGAGTCAGATAACGAGAAATGAGACAATGATAAGCAAAAATTCAATTAAAAGACAATAAAGTATGAGAAAGAAAAACGTATAAATTAGAGAGAGACGAAAACTTATTAAAAATTTAGAAAACAAGGTTAAATTTCTGCATAATGCAAGACCCATGAGGATTCAAGACTTCATGAGGAGGAGGAGGAGGAGGAGGAGGAGGAGGAGGAGGAGGAGGAGGAGGAGGAGGAGGAGGAGGAGGAAGAGGAGGAAAAAGAACAGAAGGTATTGAGGGGAACAAATACGAATTAAATAAAGAAGGATAATAATTAGAAGCAAATAAAAACGTAGGAAGAGAAAGAAGGAAGGAAAAACCAACTAATTAATAAAAAAGTAGACAAAAAGTAGAACAACAAAGCATAGAAGACGGTTAATAGAAGATAATGGAAGGTGCTCTATTAACCCCTCCACCCATTACCACCATTAGCACCTCCATTCATTAGTTAGGTTATCCCAACGGGCGTGCATTCCTGTACTGTACGAGCCAACCGCCTGCACGCCTGCACGTGTTTTGGGGAGATTTATGACAGGTAGCCCTTCCATCAGACACACCTGGTCGCTGCTACACCTGGTAACATATGGTGAGGGCAGGAAGGGTTAGGCGAGGAATGCACGGAATATCATAGGTACAGGAATGTTATATAGATGCTTGCAAACATGGAACACAAATTATGCTTTTATGAAATTCAACATATTGCAATTTCCTTCCCATCGCACGCCTGGTATTCCTCTAAATTAACTAGATTTTAGCCATTAATCATGTTTATTTATTGTTGTTGTTTTTTGCATATGAATTCAGTCGCTATGTTGATTAAAAGCAGGTAATGTGATATATATATATATATATATATATAAGTTAATCTTTTAAGGAGTGCACTACGTTTTCTACGATGGGCTGTCATTTTCCGCGGGGGAAGCTATTGTAAATGGGTGTGCGGGGACCGTAGACTTACATACATAAATCTCGTCCCCTTCCAATTTAGCGGCCGCGGCCTCCACCTACTCTGCTTCCATTCATCTTTCTCCACCTGACTCACTTTTCCTTTTTTCTTTTCTTTTCTTTTTTTTCTACCTTGCAAATGTGCTCTTCATGTGTTCTTGTTCTCCATTAGAAACCTTGTCACTACCTGTTCTGTTATTACTCCTCCCCTTCTCCCCTTCCCTCCCCTTCTTTCCCTATTTTTTTTTATCCCCCTCCTTGTCCTACCTCTTCTGGCAAGTGGTCTTTTATACTTCCCTCCCTCACTCCCTTCCTGCCTCTCTTTCTCTACTCTGCCCTCAGTACTTCCCCTCTTGTACTGTCCCTTTGTTATTTTCTCTCTCTCTCTCTCTCTCTCTCTCTCTCCTCTCTCTCGCTCTCTCTCTCTCTCTCTCTCCTCATCTCTCTCTCTCCTCTCTCTCTCTCTCTCTCTCTCTCTCTCTCTCTAATAGATTGTCAGCCTCCTGTCCGTTCATAATTTCACATTTATCGACTTTTAATATTTCATGCATTACATTAACATTTATTTCCCTTTTCCTTAAAACAATCCTTCCCCCTGACCTCAATTTTCCTCTCCCCTTTCTTCTCCCTTTCCTCCAACCTGTACTGACCTCCATTTGTTCATCACTGGCTTGAGGGAGAAAATAAAAGAGAGATAAAAGGAATAAAGAAGTGGAGAGACAATAAAAGTGATAACTGGAAAGAGGTGGGAACTAAATAATAGAAAAAATAACTAGATACAAAGGAATACATAACCTTTATATATAAAAGGTCATATATACATAAGAATAAAGCTAATAGAGAGTGAGTGAGTGATGTGAGTGAGTGACTAAATGAGTAAGTGAGTGAGTGAGTGAGTGAGTGAGTGAGTGAGGAGTGAGTGAGTGAGTGAGTGAGTGAGTGAGTGAGTCAGTCAGTCAGTCAGTCAGTCAGTATAAGCAGGCAAGGGAGTGAGTGAGAGAGTAAAGTAAGAAAGGAGGGAGGGAGGGAGGGAGGGAAGGAAGGGGAGAGGGAAGAGAGGGGGTAGGGAGGAAGGACGGGAGGGAGGGAGGGAAGGATGAAGGGAGGGATCGAGGGAAGAGTTAGCTCAGGAATGGTGCGTCACGTCTCCATGGTAACCGTCATG
>JAXIVD010009500.1:5000-7500 GCA_036785275.1 Cancer borealis | reverse complement strand
TTAGCGGTTTTAACTACCTCTGAGCAATGCTGACTGGGTTTTAAATCGCTTGATATTGTGATTCCTAGATCTTTTTCCTTGTTCACTGCAGAAAGTAGTTTTCCATTCATTTGGTACTGAACGTGATCATTATTTCTTCCGATATGTAGTACCTTACATTTATCAACGTTAAATTTCATTTGCCATTTATTGGCCCAAGACGTTAGTCGATCAAGGTCTGATTGTAAGACTTCTCTGTCACTTGTCGAAGTTACTTTACTGGCAATTTTCGTATCGTCAGCGAATTTTGATATTTTGCATGAGATCCCATCATCTATGTCATTAACATATATCAGAAACAAAATAGGGCCAAGTACTGAACCCTGTGGTACGCCACTTTTTACGTTTAACCATTGAGAGGAGACACCGTTTAAGACTACTCTCTGTTTACGTTCAGAGAGCCAGTCCTGAAGCCAATTGTAGATGCTACCAGAGATACCGTGAGTCTTTAGTTTGTTAAGCAATCGTTGATGGGGAACTTTATCAAAGGCCTTTTGAAAATCCAGATATATGATATCTACTGCTCTGCTTTCATCGTACGTGTCAAAAACATTGTAAAAGAAGTCTAATAAGTTAGTTAGACATGAACGTTTATTACGGAAACCATGTTGTGAGGGTTTAATTATATCGTTGTCTTCAAGGAATTTCACCATATTGTCACGAATGATTGTCTCCATTAATTTACATACTACTGACGTCAGACTGATTGGCCTATAATTTCCGGGTTGTGACTTGTCTCCCTTTTTGAAGATTGGGGTTACATTAGCACGTTTCCAATCTGATGGAACTTTACCAATCCTTAAGGATTTATTGAATATGATTGCAAGCGGTTTACTGATCTGATGCTTGACCTCTTTCAAGATTTTCGGGGAAATTTTATCTGGTCCAGGGGTTTTATTAGTTTTCATCTTATCGATTTTTTGTTCAACGTCATTTTCTACGATGAGTAGATCATTTAAGAAGTTTTCGGTTCTTCTAGTCTCGAGTGGTTGAAACGATGAACAATCCTCTTCTGTAAATACGGATGCAAAAAAGTTGTTTAGGATTGTAGCCATTTCATTTTCGTCGTTTGTGTGATTTCCTTGTCCTTTAGTAAGTGGACCGATATTACAGGTAAGGGCTTTTTTACTCTTAACAAAACTATAAAATTCTTTAGGATTAGATTTACATGATTCCGCTATATATTCTTCAAGGTTATTCTTGCTGCGCTTTATTAGTCTCTTAGTTTCGCGACGAACTCTGTCAAACTCAACTTTGTCATCTTGGTTTTTAGTTGATATATACTTATCGTACGCGTGTTTTTTGAGAGAGAGGCTGTTTTTTATCTCATCGTTCCACCATTTTGGTTTATTCTTCCTTGCTGAACGTCTGTAACGATACGGTACACATACTCTAATAGCTTCGTTCAGCTTTGTGGTAAAGGCCTCCCATGACCTATCAATATCTGATTCTGACTCTGACAACAGTTCACTCCAGTCAGTGTCTTCTAGAATTGTCCGCATTCTGGTGAAATTTGCCCTTTGATAATTTGGTACCCTCTCCTTACTGTCATTTACTTTTATTTCCTTCATTTTCAAGTTGAACGTAATTATCCGATGGTCGCTTGAGCTGAAAACTGGGCCAACATTTACGTTGCTGACTATCTCTTCGCTTGTTGAAAGAATGAGGTCAAGGGTATTTAAGTCGCGCGTCGGTTCATGAACGTGTTGATGTAATTCGCTCTCTAATAAATTCGTGTACAGGTCGTGTCCTGCATGTGATCTTAACGGATTTCCCCATCTCGTTACTGGCAAGTTAAAATCGCCCATAATGATTGTTTCACATTGACTAATTGTTTCGGAGATTGATTCGAAAAGCAAACGGTCAATTTCAGCGGGTCTTCCTGGTGGTCTGTAAATCAATCCAAGTATTTTTCTGCTCGAGTTACTCTTTAATTCGATGAAAACTGTGTCCACTCCGTTGATGGGTTCTGTTTTAAGGGAGATCGGATGGAGCGAGCTGTGAATATATAGGATTACACCACCGCCAATTTTGTTTTCTCTTTCACAGCTAAAAATTGTATAACCGGATAACTGAAATTCTGCAATGTAATCTCTGTTCGACGTGTCTAACCATGATTCTGTGACTCCTATGATATGGTACTGATCCATTGCGGCGAGAGCTTCAAGATCAGTGAATTTATTTCTGATGCTGCGAGCATTTACATAACAAACTTTAATATTCGGAACAGTAGCGTCATTAGCATTAGGATCAGTGGTGACGTTAGTAATTGGATCAGCTGTGACATTATTATTTGGCTCAGTGGTGGCATTACACGGAGAAACTATGATGTCTTTGCTGCTCTCGTCCGCTCGGCGTTTTTTGACCTATAAAGAAAAACTTTATCACTGAAAAGTCTGCCCAAGCGAGCATGCCCAACACTGTTCAGGTGCAGTCCGTCGTACTGGAAAAGAAGTGGGTT
>JAXIVD010009499.1:10000-15288 GCA_036785275.1 Cancer borealis | reverse complement strand
GAACACGCTACGATGGAGCTGAAAGAGGAGAGGGGAAGAGTGATACAGGGAAGAGAGGAGAGAAAGAGAGAGAGAGAGAGAAAAAAAAAAAATTAGAGAACTTTATCCATTGAAGGCGATATTTTCCCTAAACTGAATTATAATTGTGGTTGGTGGTAGTTATTGTAAACCTGATATATATCCCTTTGGGTGGTAAAGGCAGGTGAATGTTCCACACCTTCAGTAACATTGGCTTGCTTTGTTGAACTGTGCGACTTGTATTTCATTTTCCATCACTTTATTCTATTTCTGTACTGAAAAGCATTGGATATAAATCGCTTCTCTCTTGTCTTCAGAATGGTTATATCTTTTCCTCAATTTCTCGAGTCCTCTTCTTGTGAATTTAATAAGTGCATCCCTAGCGGCTCGTCCTTTCCGTGGTCTGGCATTTTAAAACTTGCTGCATATATCCCTGCCTTGGTTTCTCGTCTTTCTTATTAAAGGAGCAACAAATATCTTCAAATGTTGTAAAATTTAATGCATATTTCTGTGTTAATTGTAAGGTGTAACTAATATCTTAAATGTTGCAAGAATAAGTATATAATTTTACGTCTTGGTCGATCGTATGTTTTATGCAACGTGTAACTAATATCCTCATTCTTTCATCCTACACTACCTTCATCTCTTTCCTCTTTTTCTATGACTCGTACATTTTAAGGAAAGAAATTGCGTCGCCTCGGAAATATAGATTGATGTTGAGGTTGACTTTCTCCCCAACTCCCAAACTTTTATATATATTTTTTTTAATGGTTGTTTTCTTATGATTTTTTTTCTTCTGATTTTCGATATGTAATACCCTCAACCTGCTTCCATTTTGTGGCTGTTATAATAATTGGCTGGTAGATGTAGATCCTTTTTTTTTTTTAATTATTATTCTGAAGCTTCAAAAAATTTCCTAGAAGGGCATAATTCTGCTCAACTCTCACCGCACTTGTAATAGGTTGAAATAGCAAACATTACCTTTGGTATTTGCTCTCAACATTACCCCGTCTGGCCAATATATCTAGCTGCAGGTAGAGATTAGAATGTGGAGAGGATGGTGGTACAGTCTAGACATACAGACATACATACAGACAGACAGGCAGACAGGCAGACATACAGACAGACACATAAACTAGCACACAGACAAATAGACAGGCAGAAGAGACAGAACCAAGATACGACTATAAAATCCACTTCCTAGAATAAATAAACTGCGCTCTTTCGAGATGGAAGTTATAATGGCATTTCTCCAGTTAGGGGAAGGAGGACGCTGGAACGTGGAGGGAAGCTGAATGTGGGAGAGGAACGAAGGAGCAGGAGGAGGAGGAGGAGGAGGAAGGAGCCGAAGAAGGAGTAGGAGTAGGAGGATTCAGAAGAGAAAGACGGATAGAGACAAAAAAAAGATAGAAAAAGTGTAAAGTAGATTAGGAATACCCTGCTGAGTCAGGAATTGAGTGTGTGATTGGAGTTTACGATCAAGAGTTGAAGGGAAATGGTACGGGGAAGAAAATACATGTAGTTGGTTCGAAGAAAACGTAGATATTCTTGCTGCGTAGGAGTGGCGTGGATGTGCTGGTGATGGTGTTGGTGATGTATTCTGGGACGTGTTTTCCCCCAACACTTCCCCTTTATAGCCTTTGAATATGTAAATGGAAAATAAGCCCGCCCCCCCCCCAAAAAAAAAAAAAAAAGAGAGAAGGAAATGGAGTGTCATAATGAGTCATTGCGGTTTGTTTTTCTTTCTTGTCTTAATTAATTATTTGGCATTGCTGATATATTTAGACTAAAGTACACACGCATACGCACACACACACACACACACACACACACACACACACACACACACACACACACGCACACGCACACGCACACGCGCACACACACACACACACACACACACACACACACACACACACACACACACACACACACACACACACACACACACACACACACACGTACACATATATACAGTGAAATGGCTTGGAAAATCATCATATTAAAAAGTTAGAAAGAGAGAGAGAGAAAAAAAAAATATATACAAGTGGTGTAGTAGTTATTTCCAAACATGGTAATGTAATAATAATAATAATTTAACACAGACAAAACAAACGTTCAATTAAATAAGAGACACATCCATATGAATATCCTGAACACGTGGCCCGGAAAAAAAATACTCGGAAAATATCATATAAACTTATCGTAGCACAGAATTTAATTTCACCAGACGAGAATATGAGAAACAGAGAGGGAGCTGGTGGTGGGGAGGGGACGAGGAGAGACAGCGAAGTGGAAAGAGGAGTGGAATAAGGGAGAATGAAGTATTGGATGGAGTAGGTGGAGTTGATTAAGGAAAATGGGTCGGCTCTTGGCTAGGGAATAGGGAAGGGGGGAGGAATGGATAGGTTGATTCAGGGGGTGAAGGTGCAGTAGGCTGGAAGGGATGTAGGCTGTGCTAGACCTGTTGTATTTTTCATAAGGTTCAAATAAACAGCCAAGTAGAGTAGAGCAAGGAAATTATGTAGGAAATTATGTAGGAATGAGTTTTCCTTGTGTTGGCGTGGTGTGATGTAGCGAGGTTGATGGGGACGTAGGGAGACAAAGAAGTAATTGATAAATAGCTGATCAGGACGAGGAGAGAATAGAGTAGAAAGTGGAAGAATGAAAGTAGAATGAAACTCGATGACGAAGGTGCAAGAAACCATAACAACAAAAACACAATAGGAAGAAAACAAGCAAAGCCAAAGAAACACTTGATATATTTACACTCAAATAATTAAAGTAATAATAATAATAATAGTAATGATAGTAATGATAATAATAATAATAATAATAATTAAGTAAATAGACATGCTGGGTGACCATAATAATAATAATAATAATTAAGTAAATAGACATGCTGGGTGACCATGAAATTGAAAAAACTCACCCAGCACACCCAAACTACTCGCTCAGGAAAGAAAGTCCTTCCATGTCTTTCACAACTGTCTTTAATATGTAACTCTCGGTGGAAATAACAAATAATAAAGCAATGGAAAGAAGAAAAAAAACATATATAAAAGAGTATATAAAAAAAAAAGTAATGTGGTATATGTATCCTTGTATACAAAAACATCACATTTATTTAATATTTTTCTGTAAAATGCCTTATGTATATATATCGAGTTTTTAAATAATATACATGGACTTTTCATTATTAACAAAAGCTGAAGAAAGACCGTAAATAGCACTCCCAGTGATGCCAGTAGGAGAAATAGAGACACACACACACACACACACACACACACACACACACACACACACACACACACACACACACACACACACACACACACACACACACACACACACACACACACACACACACACACACACACACACACACACACACACACACACACACACACACACACACACACACACACACACACACACACACACACACACAACACACACACACCACACACACACACACACACACACACACACACACACACACACACACACACACACACACACACACACACACACACACACACACACACACACACACACACACACACACCACACACACACACACACACACACACACACACACACACACACACACACACACACACACACACACACACACACACACAACACACACACACACACACACACACACACACACACACACACACACACACACACACACACACACACACACACACACACACACACACACACACACACACACACACACACACACACACACACACACACACACACACACACACACACACACACACACACACACACACACACACACACACACACACACACACACACACACACACACACACACACACACACACACACACACACACACACACACACACACACACACACACACACACACACACACACACACACACACACACACACACACACACACACACACACACACACACACACACACACACACACACACACACACACACACACACACACACACACACACACACACACACACACACACACACACACACACACACACACACACACACACACACACACACACACACACACACACACACACACACACACACACACACACACACACACACACACACACACACACACACACACACACACACACACACACACACACACACACACACACACACACACACACACACACACACACACACACACACACACACACACACACACACACACACACACACACACACACACACACACACACACACACACACACACACACACACACACACACACACACACACACACACACACACACACACACACACACACACACACACACACACACACACACACACACACACACACACACACACACACACACACACACACACACACACACACACACACACACACACACACACACACACACACACACACACACACACACACACACACACACACTGTTGTTGTCGTTGTTGTTATTATTGTTGTTGTTTATTCTGCTTTCGCCTTCTGCCTGCTCCTCGTCCGTCACATTTGTTGATTTTCTGTCAGCGTCCATAAGTGCAAGGGAGAGAAAAAAAAAGACCGAAAGAATGGCCTCAAATATTGCGCTGGAAATAGAAAGCTAATCGACAAGAAATAAATGCATAATTAATGAGATGCAAATGAACGCATAATTAGTAGGCATTCCAAAGACTGCCGCTGAATAATAGGAAGCAAATGACTCGAAGAAAACGGGGTGTGGAGGGAATTCTTTTTTCTTTTTTACAGAGAGAGAGAGAGAGAGAGAGAGAGAGAGAGAGAGAGAGAGAGAGAGAGAGAGAGAGAGAGAGAGAGAGAGAGAGAGAGAGAGAGAGAGAGAGAGAGAGAGAGAGAGAGAGAGAGAGAGAGAGAGAGAGAGAGAGAGAGAGAGAGAGAGAGAGAGAGAGAGAGAGAGAGAGAGAGAGAGAGAGAGAGAGAGAGAGAGAGAGAGAGAGAGAGAGAGAGAGAGAGAGAGAGAGAGAGAGAGAGAGAGAGAGAGAGAGAGAGAGAGAGAGAGAGAGAGAGAGAGAGAGAGAGAGAGAGAGAGAGAAGAGAGAGAGAGCTGGAAAGAAGGAAGAAAAAAGGAAGGAAAGAAGGAAGAAGAGGAGGTAAAAATACATCATAAAGCTTATTTCTGCCTGGATTACCCCGCTTCCTACCACGTGAGGCTGGTGATGTAGGACGACATCCCCTTCTTCTTTTTTCTCTCTCTCTCTTTCTCTCTTTCTCTCTTCCTTCTCATCTTCTTTCTCCTC
>JAXIVD010009499.1:5000-7500 GCA_036785275.1 Cancer borealis | reverse complement strand
CAGTAGAAACTACTTAGTGATTCAATGAAAGAAGAGTGTATAATTCTAGGTGACTTGAACGCAAGATTTGGAATTTTTGCTCGTGAGTTACCCAGCCTTGTTGAGTTACCTGGCAGTGATAATTATACGTACCCAGATGTGCCTGATGATGTAAGACTTCCAAATGACAATGCGTTCATATTATCAGGTGTTTGTCAAGCCTTGAAACTAGTGTTGATAAACAATCTAAAGACTCCTGATAAGCATTTCATGAGCAGCAAAACTTATAGGAAAGGTGAACAATGGGTGTCCGAGTTAGACGTGTGTATTGTGAGCTCCGGAGTGGTGAGTCGAGTGAGCGATTTTCAAGTGTTTCAGGGTGATTCGAATCCTTCGGATCATGCACCCATTGCTGTCACCCTCTCATTACCAACATGTAACTTAGAGAACCTGAGTGCTCGAGCTCACCACCTCGGGGATCACGCAGTGTTGATGATTCGTGTAACCGAGATAAACCTGTGAGGAAACCTGTGCACTATAATGATATTGATGAAAATATGTTAACAAACTTACTTCATGAGGTGGAATGTCCCTTACTATGTGACAATATTAACGATGCTGCTAATAATGTGACAGACTTGTTGTATCAGTGTGCGAGAGCCAGTAGACATCAGGAGCGTCAGAGTCAGTATGGTGAGACGGGAGTAGAGAGATGGCAGAGGCTCGTACAAGGTAAAGATGATTTGAAGTTATGGAATGCTATCAATTGGAAGGGGGAGTTTGATAAAGGAAGTCGGTCTGATGAGTGTCCTACTGATACTGAGTTTAAGAAATATTTTGAAGAAAACCTAAACCCCCCAGAAACCATGAGACTCAACGATTGTGATTTTACTACTAATGTTACGATACCTATATTGGATGAACCAATTTCCCCACTAGAAATTACAAGACAAGCTAAACTGTTGAAACCTAACAAGGCTCCCGGACCAGATGGTTTATCTCCCAGGATCTTCAGAAGTCTTCCGGAACAATGGTTGCTGTTGTTAGCGAGTCTATTCAATGTTATTTTCTATTCTTGCTCATACCCTTTGGAGTGGTCAAAAGCTAAACTTGTGACAATTTATAAAAAAAGGGGATAAGGCAAAGGTAAAAAATTATCGTGGTATCAATGTGATAAATAGTATTGCCAAATTATATGATATGATCCTGTGTTCGAGACTAAAACAGTGGTACAAACCTTACAAAAAACAAGCCGGTGCACAAGAAAAACAAGGATGCCTAGAGCATATTGTATCGTTACGACTGTTGTGCGATACTGCTAGGAGAAAGAAGTTGAAACTCTTTGTAACATTTATTGATTTTTCTCAAGCATATGATCGTGTGTTGAGACATGTGTTATTCAGAGTGTTACGCAGGTTGGGGTGCGGGGCAGTAATGTTGTCTGCTCTGGTGGCCATGTACACGGTCACGGAGAGTGTGATCGGAACAGCTGTAGTATTAGTCTCGCTTGGTGTCAGGCAGGGATCGCCTACATCATGCTTGCTATTTGTTATATTGGTGGACGATCTGATACGTATAATCAAAGAAGGGTGTGGTTATGATGGATTTTTACAGTGGCTCCATATCCTGATACTTATGGATGATACAGTTTTGTTATCCACTTCAAGAGGTGGTATGTTAAGAAAGTTAAATTTATTAGAAGAATATTGTCATGATTATGGTATGAAAATCAACAAATCCAAAACTAAATTTTTCGTAATTAATGGTAGTGAGACAGATTCGGAGCCTTTGGTTGTGGACGACCTCAAAGTAGAACACTGTAATGTATATGTATATTTGGGTTCACCATTCACGAGTGATGGCTGCATATCATCTGCAGTAAGGGCTCATGCCAGGGCAAAAATGCCACATGTGTTAAAGCTTGTATCCTTTGTTAATAAAAATAATGATATTCCATTCTTCGTAAAAAAGAGTGTTTTTGAGGCAGCTTTGATGTCATCACTCTTGTATGGATGCGAATCCTGGATTGGAGCAAATCTTAAGCCAATGATTAAACTTTACAATTGGTGTTTAAAGAAGTTGCTTGGTGTAAGAAAATCAACCTGTAATGACGGGTGCTATGTGGAGTCCGGATATTTGCCTTTACCTGATATAGTGAGAAATAAACAACACAAATTCATAAATGTAATGTGGCAAGAGAGATCACAGCTCGTGGATGACCCACTGATGTATGCCTTAAATCTTACTGTTAACACTAACACTGTAACAGGTAGGACAATTAATGATATGATTACACAAAATGTACCTGAACGGAGTATTGCAATGCAATATGTTAAAGACAACCTATCAAATAGTATTTCCTCCAGACGTGTGACTTACATGAGTATTAATCCTGACTTAGAGCTTCATTATGTATACAAGGAACGACACACAATAAATGAGACGCACAGACTATCGTTCACCAAATTTCGAACTAGTGGCCATAGCCTGGCCTGCGAGACTGGTCGGTGGAACAGGCGGA
>JAXIVD010009498.1:0-15296 GCA_036785275.1 Cancer borealis | reverse complement strand
AGAAGAAAAACAAATACAAAAAATTCAGCTTGCGAATAAATAAACATATATATGAGAAGCAAGACTCATGTAAAAAAAGAATATTGTAAATAATAATGACAGTGAGAAGATGAGAAGTAAAAGATGAGAGATGAAAGACGCGAATAAAGAAGAGGGAGATAAATAAGAGATGAAAATCGTTAGCAATCAACACAAATTACTTGAACAATAAATATACTGAGTTTTTTTTTTTCTCTCTCTCTCCTTTCCCTTATACTGCTTGGTACTTAAAACCCCCAATTTTTGACATTATCCCTTATAAATCACTTGTGTTATCTATATAAATCACATTAAGAAGCTCCAAATAGGTTCTCAAAAAATACTTATAAAAAATGACGTGAGGAATGGAGAAAGGAAGTTCACAATGGACTATTACTTATAATTTATATATTTAAGGTAAATAATTATATGTCATTTATCTTATGAAATTGTCTTGATTTATTTTACATTCCGATTTTTTAATTCATTATTTTGTCTTTTTTTTTATACATCAGAACAGAGACGCAATATTGAAAAAGTGATCGATATAAATCAAAAAGAAAATGACAATAATAATGATGATAATACAAGAATCTCGCAACATATTAAATAAAACGACGAAGAAAATTGAGAATGAGCGCGGACAAAAAAATACAAAAAAAAAAAAAAAAACCAAGCAGAATAAAAGAAGGAAATGGATTACAAATGCAGTAGAGAAAAGAAATACATTTATCAAAAGTCAAACCACAATTGAAGAAATAATAAGACGGAAACAAGAATCAATACAAGATAAAAATGAGAAATGATCGACAATTCATCTAAACCTCCTCCTCCTCCTCCTTCTCCTCCTCCTCCTCCTCCTCCTCCTCTTTGTCCTCCTCTTCCTCCTAACACCCCACACACCCTTTACCCTTCCTATGCTTCCCTCCCCATCCACACACCTCCTCTTTCTCCCCCTCTCTTAACACCTCTCTCGCACTCTTTATCCTATCTCTACCCTTCCTTTACTCCCCCATTCCTCCCCATTCTTTTCTCCCCACTCCTCCCTCCCCCCATGTCTAAGTCCACACTCCATTTCTGGTATAGCTCCTGTCACCTGGAAAGGCCCCCTAGAGACCTATATTCCTCATTATTAAATCATAAAAGTAATTTCCATTCCATTTCCATCTGATGCTCAACTCAGCTTATCCCTCACACATCTCCCCTCTCCCCATATCCCTCTCCATATCCCTCCCAATATCTCTTCCCATATCCTTCCACCTCCATTGAAATCCCTCCTTTTCTTCCCACTCTCCTCCTATGTCAATCCTTTCTCCCCATTGCAGGCTTTCAATCCCTTCAGTACTCTCCCCAAATATTCCTTAGCACCTCATCTCTTCCCCTTTCATATTCACTCCCCTTAAAGAAATCTCCCCATACCAACATGTGTGATTCTACCTTGTTGGGGTGGGATTACATAGGGGATTTTGCTGGGGAGATTAATTTCATGAGCTGTTTCTTGTCAGGGAGAAATTTTGCTTTTGGGAAATTTTGCTAGGGGGAAAATTTACTGTGGGAGTTAATATCTAAGGGATAAAAACTCAGTGAGGAAAAGAGAGGAGGAAAAATGTTTGCCTCAGATATAACAAAGAAAGAGAGATGAGGAGGATAAACTGTGATGTATAAATGATGGGAGAGAAAGAGAAAGAGAGAGAGAGAGAAAAAAAAATGAAGAATGGGTGAATGCAAAAAAATGCCCATAAGATTAAAGGTAAAAATATGTTGTAAAGAAACAGAGAAAAAAAAGAATGGAGAAAAGAGAAGGAAATAAAAATGTAGTAAGAACAGGAGACTGATGATAATAATTGAAATACAAGATAATAAAGAATAATAGGAAATTTGAAAACAGAAAGTGGTACAATATTGTCATGTAAAAAAAAAATTGAGAGAAATAAACAAAGAGCAAAATGAAAACTGAAGATGCAAAATAAGAAATAACAGAGAGAGAGAGAGAGAGAGAGAGAGAGAGAGAGAGAGAGAGAGAGAGAGAGAGAGAGAGAGAGAGAGAGAGAGGAGAGAGAGAGAGAGAGAGGAGAGAGAGAGAGAGAGAGAGTGTGTGTGTTACCTGCCACCCACCTTGACGTGTTTATATCGGAAATATCTCGTGTTTAGCTCACCTGTAAATACTACTGTCAAGATGTAAGCAATCAGACAACCTTCCCCTCCATCCTCCTTCCTGCCGTCTCCTGCCTTCCTTCCCTTCCTAATGTGAGAGATAAGGTAAGCATTCTCCCTCTTTCTCTCTTTTTCTTTTCCTTCCCTTCCTTTCTTTCCTAATGTGAGAGGTTAGGTAAGTATTCTTTTTCCTCCTTTTTTCCTTCCCTCTCCTTCCTTTTCTCCTTCCCTTCGTAGTGTGAGAGGTAAGGTAAGTATTCTCTTTCTTTCTTTCCTTCTCTCTCTTACCTTCTCTTTTCCCTTCCTTCTTTCCTTCCTTCCCTTCTCTTTCATTTGTTCTCTTTCTTCCTTTTTTCCTTTCACTTTCCTCTCTCTTTTTTTCCTCCCTTTTCTTTCTTTTCTTCCCTTTCTTTTCTTTCCTGTCTTCTCTTTCTATTACTCCTTTCCTTTGCTTTATCTATCTTTTCTTATCACCTTTTATCTGTTTGTTCTCTCTTTTTTTCCATCCTTCATTCACTCAGACATTCACTCTTACTAATTCACAATTCATTTCTTCCTTCTCATTTTCCTTTTTTCCTTCCTCTCTTTCCCCAGCAGACAGAGAGAAGGAATGGGGAAATAAAAGGACGGACATAAAGAAGAATTAGATAAAGGAAGAGAAAATAAACTCTGATAAATAAGATAATAACAAATAAAAAGAAACTGACATGTACACGGAAGAAAAATATAAGAGAAAAAAAAATTAGCAAGAAATGATAGAAAACAAGTTGAAAGAGAGAGACACAAATATAACTAATCTCTCTCTATCTCTCTTTTTTTTTTTTTTTTCTTTTCTAGCTCCCTCTCTCTTAAACAATATCTCTCAACATAACCACCACCATCATCATCATCATCATCATCATCATCATCATCATTTTTTCTCCTTTTCCATAACCAATAATGGAAAAAGACAATCAAAATGCATAACACCATCACGTTTACTACATCCACCGCCATGTTGAATCTCCTATTCATCTATTTTTTGGCGGGAAAAAACTCCATTCCTTCTCTTATGTATCTATTCCTTCATTAATTAGCTTACGAACTCTTCTTTTTTACCATCTCTCTCTCTCTCTCTCTCTCTCTCTCTCTCTCTCTCTCTCTCTCTCTCTCTCTCTCTTCTCTCTCTCTCTCTCTCTCTCTCTCTCTCTCTATTTAAACATTAATGAACCAAAAAAGGCTTAACGTTACATTTTTTGAAGTGGAACCATTCACCAAATACTCATAAATACACAATATATACATTCTCTCTCTCTCTCTCTCTCTCTCTCTCTCTCTCTCTCTCTCTCTCTCTCTCTCTCTCTCTCTCTCTCTCTCTCTCTCTCTCTCTCTCTCTCTCTCTCATTTTTAGTCAGGACATCAAGTATTCCAGCCGTGACGTCATTCCAAAGACCGGCCGATGATTAAGAAATAATCCTTAATATTGTATCATGTAATTCAAACGGTAGGAGTCAGGTTTGATTAGTTTCCGATGTTCATAAATCAGATGACGATTGGAATCCAGCCTGGAACGGCGCTGGAAATGGGATGGAAGGGTAATGGAAGAGAGAAAGAGGCAGGGAGGCAGAGGGATAGAAAGGTGCTGGGGTTGTAATGGAAGATGAATGTAACTTGTATGGAAGAACGATGCCTGGAAGATTTAAATGACGCTGGAAGTTGTATATGAAAAAATATTGTTTTTTTGGAAGTCCTGGAACGGTAATGCTGGAAGGGTAACGCGACGCTGGAATGACTGGGAAAACGCGATGGATAGGTTATAGAACGATACAAAATAGAAAAAATATTACATCACAAGAAAAAAATACACAGAACATAAATGGAAAAAAAGAGAATATAATTTGATCGGAAAAAGGGAAATAGAAGAGTGTAACTAACTGACTAACTAAACCAAATACAAACAATGTTGAAACACATATTGCAATTAACGACCAGCATGCGTGAAAAAAGGTGATGAACGGAACTGGAATAGTACTGCCATAGCTGGAACGGTGACTGGAACGGTGTGTGTGTGTGTGTGTGTGTGTTGTGTGTGTGTGTGTGTGTGTGTGTGTGTGTGTGTGTGTGTGTGTGTGTGTGTGTGTGTGTGTGTGTGTGTGTGATGAGGTGGAAATACTAGTAGTGATGAGGTAATGAGAAGGGAGTGAGGGGAGGTCAATGTCATGAGAGATATAGATTGATAGATAGATAAATAGATAGATAAATAGATAAAAAGAGATGTAAATAACCATAATTAAAAAATACTCGACTCCATCATAACAAAAAAAAAAGCGAAAAAAAGGAAAACTGAAATAAAACATAACAAAAAATTTCGACCCAATAAATAAATGAATGAATAAATAAAGAGAAAAATATCAAAAAATATCAAAAAATAATACACAATCTGCTACTCCATCACATCACCACCACCACCACCACCACCACCACCACCACCACCACCCACACACAGCCATCCTGCCAACACCTCACCTCGAGAAACACAATAAACTAACACACAAATAAAGAAGCATCAACAGACAGCGGTGATAAGTATAAAAATAATACCTTCCTCTCCTCCTCCTCCTCCTCCTCCTCCTCCTCCTCCTGGGTAGTGATGATGATAAATGAATAAGTAAAAGTATTAAGAGGGTATGTGTACAAGGCTCCCTCCTCGTAGTATTTCTTCCTTACCGTCTCTTGCATGTAATAAAATCTTGTATTAACATAAAAAGGTCGTGTGTCAGACTGAGTCATGGAACCATTGATCTAAGAACCAGACAACTAAAGAAATAACAACCTACTACCACCCACCATCACCACCACCACCACACAACTACTACTATCTTACAATCTCCCTGGCAGAGTGGTTTGGAAGTCTACCTACAAATGCCCGGTCATTGGTTCGAGTCTGTGCTCATCCTCCCTCTCTGGCTGGTCCATAATTGGGTACCTGGGGACACCTGGACATGGTAAAAAGTAGTGGCCCGGATGTCCCAATCAACCAAGGTGAGAACGTCATATCTTACATAATAGTTTCAATGGTCACAGAGATGCAGATGAGCACAGAGACAACGTTACTTAGAAAAGATTTGGTAATATTACTACTACCTACTATTACTACGACTATTACTGTTATTATTACTACTATTACTGCCACTATTCTGATATCACAATTTCCGCCGCCGGTGCTGCTGTCATGATTACAGCAAGAGTAATTATTATAATCGTGATGACAGTGCTAATTTTTGCTAAAACAATGGTAATGAGAATAACAGAGGTGATGGTGGCAGCGTTGTGGAGGTTAAAATACTGATGTAATGGTGATTAATGAGAGAGAGAGAGAGAGAGAGAGAGAGAGAGAGAGAGAGAGAGAGGAGAGAGGAGAGAGAGAGAGAGAGAGAGAGAGAGAGAGAGAGAGAGAGAGAGAGAGAGAGAGAGAGAGAGAGAGAGAGAGAGAGAGAGAGAGAGAGAGAAGCCGGACAGGCAGCAATAATGGTACGTAATGAACAAAATAATATATATAAACCGCTATATTCTAACCCAAGTAGAAGGTGCAGTTGTTACGCGTCCATTAGCTGTACCAATTTGAATATAACTCTACTTACTTCTTTACTAAGGTTAGGTGAGAAAAAATTCCTGGCATATAATCTAATACAGAAAACCTGCTCACCTGTATTCACCTCTATTCTGCAGGTAATTTCCCAGGTAATGCCACAGTCCTCTTCTTGCATAATTCAAACTCAAGGTTATTTGCATTCGTATTCATATGCACACTTGTATCTAATCTTAAGGAGATGTATACTAGTCTTACTCTGCATCTCCCCATTCAAGGTCATGTATACCAGGTACTGACTGCCCTTATCCACCGAGTCAAGGCTTGTATAATATGTATATGAAGGAGTGAAAAGTATACGTGGGTGTATAAATTAAATGATAGTGGTGGTGAGAGTGGTAGTAATGGTAGTGTTTATTATTTATATATGGTGTTAATGGGGAGAGTAGAAAAAGTAGTAGTAGTGATAGTAGTAGCATCACCACCAGAAATAGTAGTAGTAGTAGTAGTAGTAGAAGTAGATACCATAGGAATATCATGCACCACCACCACCACCACTACCACCACCATCACCACCGTCTGAGTGAAGGGGCCGGAAGAACCAGCCATAACTCGCCCATAATAAATACTGGGTTGTAATTGGTGCCTCTTGCCCGCTGTAAATATCCCACTCTGGCATTAATGAACTTTTTGTCTCCTTTTTTTCCCTCCTCTCAGCCACTCCAATTGGGGGGCCACGAGAGGCGTTGTACCCAATCGTAACTCTGCTGTGATGTATAACTCTCTCTGATTGGTGCTTTTCGCGGGGACTAAATCATAGCTATTGCATGAATTTATTTTTAGATGCAATTTCGATTCTCCGTTCCTGCGCTCAGTCGATACAGGAAATGAGGGAGGGAGGATGAGGGGGGTGAGGGAGGGTGAGGGAGGGTGAGGGAGGGTGAGGGAAGGTGAGGGAGAGTGAGGGTGAGGGATTTCTTGCTGATTGTCTAAATGTCTGTTTCCTTTGATGAGGAAAAGTATAGTTTGTTGCATGAGGTGGAAGGTGACACTGGAGAGAGGAGGAAAGTATGAGGAAAGGTGAGGAAAGAGAAAGAGAGAGAGAGAGAGAGAGAAAAGAGAGATAGTTGAAAGGGAAGATAATGAATGACATGAATGGCGGGAAGAAGATGACAAGGAATCAAGGAAGAGAAAAAAAGAAAGAAAGCGAAGCACGGATGAAAATGGAAAGGAAAGTAAGGATGGAAAAGAAAACATAAGAAGAAGAAAGGGAACTGAGAAAACGAAGCATGAGGAGGAGGAGGAAAGAGGAAAGAGGAAAAAAAGGGAGAGAGGTAAAGGAGGTAAAGAAAATACCTTCCTTCCCTACGACTCCCTCACGCCGACGCCTGATGAAGCAAAGACTCAAGAGGGAAGAAAAATAAAAAATAAGATAAAAAAAAGAGAGGCATACCAGTAGACGGCGGTGAAGACAGTCCATCAGCCCCTTCAACCACCACCTAAGGGCGTGATGGATATCCACGGCCCCAAGGTGACACTCAATGACACACACCAATCCCACCCTTACCCACACACGTCCTTAAGAGCCACACTCCCCTGCGCCACATCCTGCAAGGTGACACACGATTGCAAGGTAACAACAATGCAATAAATATTAAGCCCAAAGCCCTTTTTATTGCTATTTCAATGCCTCCATTACGTTGAGGTACTCGTGTGCGCCAGTCAGCCATCTTTACCTGACTCACGCCAGGCTGGCAGATCCAACCTTCGTTCTTTATTTATTCCAAACATCCACCACCTGAGCGGGGCTACACAATCACATCTGGAAGGGGATTAATGAAGGATGCTTTCATTGTTATTCATCGATGCTGCCGCCACCGTCCCGCCTGGATTAAGATAATATTCATGTCCGATACGCGGCGCCGAGCTCTTTCACAAATATTTGAGCTCGTTAGCCGACATCGGGACGCGGCAGCAAGACGAACCAGGAAATGCGGAAAGCTGAGAGAATATACACAAAACGGGAGGCAACGGAGGCGGCGGCGGCGGCGGGTTGGTCTGAGAGGCGCGTCTTAGCCCAAAGATTCTAACCATGAGTCTTGAGCCTTCATGGGACAAACACACGTACAGCGGCGACCACAAATTTGACCAATGAGCGAGTGGAACGCCTTCTTGTAACTCAGCTGCCGCAGAGGGAGGAGGAGGAGGAGGAGGAGGAGGGAGGAGGAGGAGGAGGAGGAGGATGAGGAGGAGGAGGAGGAGGAGGATCGTCAGGTAATTGGTCACCACGGATAAACATAGAAACGACGTAGCCTGGAGGACATCCCCATCGTCGGCGGGTAGACTGTGGTGGTGGTGACGCCGCTCGACTGCAGGCCCAGCTAGACATTCGAGACTCTGACTGATTGACTGATGCTTGGGTGATGTGTATTTGCCTAAGCGTCTCTCTCTCTCTCTCTCTCTCTCTCTCTCTCTCTCTCTCTCTCTCTCTCTCTCTCTCTCTCTCTCTCTCTCTCTCTCCTCTCTCTCTCTCTCTCTCTCTCTCTCTCTCACTGTGTTATCCATCTTTCTCCCTTTCCCCGTGTCCCTGCACGGTTCGCCTTTCTCCTTAATCGTGTGGCTGAGGGGCTTGTTGGGGTAGGGACGGGAGGGGGCTGGGTGGCTGGGTCGCTGGGTGGGTTGGGTGGGTTGGGTGGGTTGGGTGGGTCCTGGGTATATGCAGTAGAGGGGGAATTGCCTGTCATTTCCCCATTAGTAATCGGCACTAGATAAGACAACATTCGTCACTGAGCACCGTGTAACTATACCCGATCAATAAGGCTGAGACGCAAGCTAATGCTGAGCGCGATCCTGCCAAGATTTCGCCTCTGGTCGTGAGTCACACATCACCAACCTTCTCATGATGTGTGGCTGCATAACGTCCACTAACATCCCCTCCCCTCCTCCTCCTCCTCTTCCACCTCCACCTCCACCTCCACCTCTACCTCCACCCAGGCCAATTACTCTCCCGCATGCCTCTTACTGGTGTGCAATTTGGAGACCTCAGAGTAGGCTGGTGGACTAAGAGTTTCCTTCCCTTGAAATTAGCTTGAGGAAGTGGACCTGAGGATTATATGTGACTGATGTCTGTCTATTGCTCCTTCTCAACTATCCGAACTGAGATATGATGTCCTTCTCCTTCTCCTCCTTCCCCTCCTCCTCCTCCTATTCCTCCTTCTAACCACCTCCTTACCTCATCTGGAGAGAAAAAAAAGGGAAAAATATCGTTCTCTTTCATTTCTTCGGAGCCGCATTCCAATTTGTTGACTGGAATGGTTTACGACGCTCTAAAAGGCCGCAAGAATATACATTTGTGGAGTATTGTGCCTCGACTCCGTACCGGGTGTATGTATGTATGTATGTATATCATTGATTTATGTATGTGTTTTTTTTTTTTATTATTAGTGTTTTCAGTTTATATGTGCGTCGTTTTTTACTTCTGTCTGTCTGTTTATCTGTCTGTCTGTCTGTCTGTCTGTCTGTCTGTCTGTCCATCGCCAAATTCTAGTACGTAAGGTGATTTTTTGCTTCTTTTTTTTTGTTAGTTCATGTCTTGTTTCCTTTTCTTCTTCTTTCTATCCTTCCACTTTTTTCTTTCATTTATCGTTACTTATCTTTCATTCCTTTTTATTATCTTTCTTTAACACTTAAATTTACTACAGTTGACTTCCTTTACTGGTCACTCCGCATCTTCATTTTCATCTCCCGTACAGTCCTCCTACCCCCCCACCCTTCATCCCTCCTCCATCTACCTCCAAGCCTCCCCCTCCTCCTCCTCCACCTCCTCCACCTCCTCCTCCTCCTCTTCCTCCAAAACCAGAAGAGAAGACATACACTATAAATAACTAAAATAGAATGAGAACTGATAAAAATAGCGTCGGACAGGCTATTTAGGGTAAAGAATGGAATAGGTAACGAGGTACAGTTCCCTATGTGAGACTATTGTTCTATAGTCCACCTTTCACATCTCTTATAGAAGCAGACTACCTTTCCTCCCTCCTCTCATCCCCTCACGAAAGGAAGATGGCATGAGGGGATAGGAGAGGAAGAGGAGGAGAAGGGGAGAGGAGAAAAGGGATGGGAGGATAAAAATGTAAGAGGGACTTTGAGAGGATGAGTGAGCGAGGTAGATGAGACGCGAGGAATATCAAAGGGAAATATATAAAGGGAGATAAGAGTGGAAAGCATTGCATTCATGAGATTTCCTAACCTACAAACACAGCTTTTCACATATTTTTTTTCTTATGTAGATTGAAAACATAAACACAAGGAAGGAAGTTGAAAGAAAGAATGAGAAAAAAAGATGAAAACAAAAAACATTTCACTTCATAGAGAGCAACATTAAAGTGAGAATTAGCTCAAACATCCCAAGGCACAAAGTTATGAAGGAATTATTTACTTACTCGGGAATAAAACATAATAGAAAACAGAAGAAAAAAAAAACATCAAAAATATAAATCCATAAACAAGACTAAACACCAAAACATTTTATAAACGGAATACACATGACAGAGAGAAAATAGAAATATAAATAAACGAATGAATAAGTGAATGACAAAAATAACACATAGATAAAGAAAAAAAAACACCCACAATTATACAAACAATGGCTGCACCACAATGAAGGTGACACAAAAGAAGAAGAACATGATAATTTGACTGGTTGGAAGCCTTCGTTATCTCGTCCATCAATGCCTCTCACTGTGTCTTCATTAGCAAAATCCACGCGAGGCTATCAAGACCAGACAGATAGATGGAGACTCAAGTTTATTTCTTTCTCCCCCACCACAAACATTTTCTTTCTGTCTAATTGAATTCATGGATAAGATAGAAATACAAAAAAAAAAAGTTTAACTAAATTTGGACCACTCATTCTCATAATAGTAGTAGTAATAGTAGTAGTATCAGTAGTCGTAGTCATCTTCAAGACACCAAACACAGCCTTGATATTTAGCTTATGTTCCTCTATTAGTAGGTCAAGATAAACTGTGCTAACTTAAGACACACGTATGAAAAACAAGATAGAAATGCACGTTAACAGCCTCAAGAGGACTGACCTTACAATGACTTCTGTAACTGGTAGAGTGACTGGTGGAGTGACTGGTGGAGTGACTGGCCAGGGTTACAAGACAAGCACATGCTCAAGCAGAGATAAGTTTGTCCTTCGATTCTTACGCATTATTGAATTTGTATATCTTCTCCCTCCCACCCTACCTCCTTGCCACCTTCCTCCTTTACTCCCTCCCATCCCTCCCTGTCCCTCCCTTAGTTACTCCTAATCCAATGTAATCATGTGATTCTCTCTCTCTCTCTCTCTCTCTCTCTCTCTCTCTCTCTCTCTCTCTCTCTCTCTCTCTCTCTCTCTCTCTCTCTCTCTCTCTCTCTCTCTCTCTCTCTCTCTCTCTCTCTCTCTCTCTCTCTCTTGTTATATATCTCACATCTTCCACATTTATTTATTCTCCTCTTTCAGTTTTTCATCTCACTTTGTCTCCTGCTTCTCCTTTCTTCCTCCCTCTCTATCTCCCTTCCTTTCTTCCGTCCTTCCTTTCCTCCTTTCTGTGCCATGCCTCCCCATCAATCACATTTCATTATCCATCTTTCCTATTCCGTCCCATCATTCCATTCTAACCTTCCCTTCCATAGTAATGTTCTATCATAGCCTCCCTTTCCCTCCCTTCCTTGTCCCTTCCTCCTTCCCCTCTCAATATTCTGGCCAAAGACTCCCCTCCCATCCTACCATCCCTTCCTATCCCATCTTCTAAATTCCTATCTATTAATCTCTTTTATATTGTTATTCTTAATCTTCTCTTTTCATTCTAACATCTTTTTCCATACTGTCTCTTGTCTCTCCCTTTTCTCCCCTCTCCATCTTCATTCCCCTCTCCCATCCACGCAAGCTCTTCTTCCCTCTCACTCTTCCAGTTCTCCTCACGTTCCCTTCTCCTTTCCTCTCCTTCCAGCCCCATCCTTCATCCTTTCTCCTCCTCCTTCTCTTTTCCTCTTCCTTCATCCCCATCGTTCGCGTCCTTCAGCTCACTCACGCCGTCTTTGGGTTCAACCAAGATCTGACACGCTCTTCCCGCTTTCCAATTTCACAACTTACATTTCTGCACGCTTCTATGCTTTCTTATTATATTCCCAGCACAGACCATGTATGTAAATATCCCTTGCACCTGCGAACTTACTCCCCAACCTCCCTCTTCCTACACTTTCCCCTCCCCTTCCTCCTCCTCTTCCTCCTCTTCCTCCTCCTGGTGCTTCTTCTCATTCCTTCGTAACCTAGACACGAATGACGTTTATCAACTCCCGCAGTAAGCCAGCGGGAGGTTCTAGGATTAAACGAAGGTAACACAACTCACCAGTGTTTACTCTTAGCATTGAGCTTCATGGCGTGAGAACGTGACACAGATCCTCTAGCCTAAAAAACAACCGTGTCTTTATTACGTTCCCCCACAAGCCACAAAGCCTGCCGTGTTGAAGGGGGCAGAAGAAACGTGAGGGACAAATATACACTTGGGAAATCCGATGAGCATGCAAGGAGTCAATATCAAAGCAAATAAATGGGCGACGAGGAACAGAATTACATCACTGCACTGCCAAGACACTAACTTCCCCTGGGTAGAAGAAAGAAAAAATAACAGAGACACGAGGGGAAAAAAAGTGTGTTGAGGGGGAAGAAAAGATTAGGGAAAAAAAGAGACGTTAAACCCACAGGAGAGAAGGACAAGAATGCCATAAACCACATCATTACCAGACGCCCCGTTGCTAAATGGACCAATGACAGCCGTTAATAGCATTCCATACCTGCACGAGGCGTTGCACCTTCATACCACACACACACACACACACACACACACACACACACACACACACACACACACACACACACACACACACACACACACACACACACTCACACAGGGGGGGAGGCAGCCATAACACAAACACACACACATACACACACACACACACACAGTACAACCAAGGCGACACGGCCCTAAAATACCACAAAATCCATAAAACAACAAAAAAAAGAAAAGATCAGAAGACATAAGAATTTTGCCTTACGAGCCCAGGAGGCAAAAGTGCAAAATGCCTTACAGGATACGATCACATGAATCTCAATACACCGAGCAAGGATGAGAGGGAAGGAGTGCAAGGAACGAGAAGCCAGGAGGTGAGGGATGGGAGGAAAGAAAGGAAAGAAAGGAAGGAAGGAATAAAAGAGTGAACAGTGACAAAGGTGAAGGAAGGTAGAGGAAGGTTTAAGAGGACACACCCCTATCCACTATGACCCTCTCTGCAAGACCTCCACGCCCAGTCCACGCCCTCACCACGCCCCCACCGTCCCTTTGGCCCTTTGCTTCGGGGTCACCATTGGACAGGAACGCAGTGTTAATCCCCCTCAGTGGCGTGTCTACCTGAATTAGATCTCCGAGAACAGGGGGCTCCAAAGGGGTAATCTGTCTTTCTTTTATTAGCATTCTCATTGGTACTGTAATGTGCAAGGTATTTCCCGCTTTTTGTTCTTATTATTCTTCCCCTCCTTCCTTCCTTCCTTCCTTCCTTCCTTCCTTCCTTCCTTCCTCTTCTTCCTCTCCTTCTTCCTCTTCTATTGCTGCTATTATTACTATTACTATTACTAACACTACTACTATTGTAACATGAAATGCATATTATTCCATTCTTCCTATTATCTTCTCTCTTCTCTTTGTTTCTCTTCTCTTCTCTTCTCTTTGTTTCTCTTCTCTTCTCTTTCCATTACTATCATTACTGCAATAATGTACAAGGCATTCCAGTTTTTTTTTTTCTATTATTTTTTCTTCTTCCTCCTTTTGTTAGCTTTTCTTACTCGGTGCAGTGTCATTTAGATATTTGAGGCTTTTATCTGTAGCTTCGCCCAACGAGGCAAGTCACGTGATATCTTGCACGGAAGCCAAACTAGTGCAATAAAATGCTCTATGAATTTCACACGATTATACCAGCTTGAAAATGTGTGGGTGTGTAGGTGGAGGGAGAGGGAGAAAGAAAGAGAGAGTGAGTCAAGATTTCGAATGTCTGCCTGCTTGCCTGCCTGCCTACTTGCCTGTCTATCTGTTTGTCTGCCTATCTGTCTGCCTGTATGTCTGTCCCCCTGTCTGCTTGCCTGTCTACCTGTCTGCTTGCCTGTCTACCTGTCTGCTTCCCTCTCTGACTAACTAACTGACCTTCTGCATAACTGATTACCTGACCAAGTGGCTGAAAACTTTCCTACCTGCCTGCCCGCCTGACTGACTAACTCAAGTGTCTGACCATGCGTTTAAATGTTTCCTTGTCTAATTGACTATTTGACTGACTCCTTGACTCACTCCCTACCTACCTACCTAACTGGCTGACTAATTAATCACCTGACTCACTGCTTTCCTGACTGGTAGCTCACACACACACACACACACACACACACACACACACACACACACACACACACACACACACACACACACACACACACACACACACACACACACACACACACACACATACAGATTAACACGTAACCACCACCACTATCACCCAACAGAGGCCTAAGACAGGAGACATGACCCCGCCACACAACAATTTGCTGGATCTCGCCACAACTGCGTCACATTGATAATCCCAGGCTTCGGGGGTGACGCTGGGGTGTGACGGGGGGACAGTGTGGCTCCAGACAGGTGTGGTAGAGGTGTGAGGCGGAGGACAGGTATATATGGTACATGTGGTAAGGTATAATAGCGATTCATAATGACGAAAAGGTGGAGAAATAGCAAGAGGTGAAAGAGTTGATGGTAAAGATGATGATAGAGGATTGTTATGTGTAATGTAAGAAGGGGTGAAAGTGGTGGGGTGTGGCAGGGGTGAGGCAGGGGTGAGGCAGGGTTGAGGGTGTTATAGTGATGGTGTTACAGTAGCACGTGTAACAATGGAGAGATGGGAAGGTGTAATGGTGGAAGAGTGACAGGACTGAAGGGATGAATGAGAGAGGCGTGGCGTGCGAAACATTATAAACAATAGTCACAAACAGGTTCCCCTTAACAAACATACACACGTACACACATACATACATACACACACACACACACACACACACACACACACACACACACACACACACACACACACACACACACATAGACACACACGACAATTCATCACTCGATAGATCAACACCATAAACAAACGAAACAAATACCACAAACTATCACACACACACACACACGTACACACACACACACACACGCACAAAAAAAAAAAAAACCCCATCACACAACATAGCATAACAAAACATCCTTAAAACATCACATCACCATCATCCATCATCCACTAAACATCCCTAAAAACAACCCTCTGCAGTGACGTCACCACCACCACCACCACCACCACCACCACCACCACCACCACCACCACCGCCGCAGCATTCCACATCCTTCCACCGTACTGCGATATGTAAATTCTTAGGGGTCGTAAAATAAACAGTTACTTCCACGCAGAGCTCAAC
>JAXIVD010009497.1:10000-15296 GCA_036785275.1 Cancer borealis | reverse complement strand
ATTCGTTTTACTATACTGTTTTATATCTGTTTGTGGTATTCAGTACTATGATATCAAACCTAATCATTGGTAGAACTGTAGCTATAATAGTTATCAGTTTATTGCATTATTAGTATTTATGGGTAATATTTCTGTCTTCATACCAACAAACAAACAAACAAGGACTACAAACCACGTTACGAATATCCATGCATTTAATTGTATCTCGAGAATAATAAAAGAAAAAAATTAAATGGTCGAGCAAGAAAATGTAGTCTAGAGTCTTTGCCATGCATGTCGACTGGAGGAGATTATAGCCACTGAAGGCGTCACATAAAGTGCACCTAAACCCTTATTAACACATCGGTTTATCGACATTAAACGCCCTATTATCGTTATTGCGAATATTATTGGTTGTGTCGCTATCCGCCTCGGGGTATGAGAGGGAAGGAAGGGGAGAGGGAGGGTGAGGAGAAGGTGGTGGAATGGGCAGGTAGGTGTTGTGTGTTGTGTGTGTGTGTGTGTGTGTGTGTGTGTGTGTGTGTGTGTGTGTGTGTGTGTGTGTGTGTGTGTGTGTGTGTGTGTGTGCGCGTGTGTTTGTGTTTTGTAAAAGATACTTCTTTCATTTTTAAATTTGTATTTATTTTCTGTGTTGCAATATCCTGTTTGACGCCATGTGTGTTTGTATGTGCGTGTATATTGCTTTCGTATTATTTTGTTACCCACTACCCTCCTTCTATTACTCCTCCTCCTCCTCCTCCTCTTCTTCCTCCTCCTTCTCCTCCTTCTCTTCTTCCTCCTCCTCCTCCTATTTATCCTCCTCCAATCAACAGGAAAGCCGTGACTGCCTCAGCCATGCTTTAATAGCTTAACTATTCGAAATAACCACCTACACACACACACACACACACACGCACACACACACACACACACACACACACACACACACACACACACACACACACACACACACACACACACACACACACACACACACACACACACACACACACACACACACACTACCACACACAAAAAAAGAAAAACAAGTATCGAAATTTATAAGTTTTATCGGCTTAGTCTCAGTGCAGTTCATCGCGGCATTATTGTGTAGTACAACATTTTATAATTCTTAAAGTATAAAAAAAAATCCACTGTCCTACTACACACCCTTAACCTTACTTATTGACTTTATAAATAGATAAGTGTTTACATCTACGTTTACTCTCTATAAATAAGATTAACATGACTGCATTGCTAGACATGGAAGCTGCGTCGTGTTGGCTCCTTTCCATGGCCGGTCAGAGTCACGGAACGCATCCATAAATACCTGTTGTCGCCGATCGTAAAGGTAAAGTGTTGGCCGCACCTCGGGAAGTGTGGCCCGGGGATCGTCTCCTAAATTGATCGCGGAACTTGTTTAGAGGGACGGAATGTGATAAAGTCTTCATTAGCATGTCGCTGTCAGGCCGAGCACAGGGCTGGCTGGTAATACCGCTCACCCTGAGAGCTAATGCAAGTTATTACGATGAGATATATTGCGTAAACGGGCCCGGCGTACACACTTTATCAATAATGCGGCCTCTAATAATGCCCGCCTTCCTCCGCCGATGTGAAGTTTGGCCAACAGGAAAAGTTTGAGAGTGTGTGTGCGTGTGTGTGTATGTATGTGTGTGTGTGTGTGTGTGTGTGTGTGTGTGTGTGTGTGTGTGTGTGTGTGTGTGTGTGTGTGTGTGTGTGTGTGTGTGTGTGTGTGTGTGTGTGTGTGTGTGTGTGTGTGTGTGTGTAGACATATATACACACACATACGCACACACACACACACGAAAAAAAAGAGAGAGAAGAAAAAAAAGAGATAAAGGGATCGTACACCATTGCTCTGCCTGTACACAGCTACATCTTGACAACACTCAGAACACAGTGAAGAACACAAGGTCATGTAATCAGCCTCAGCAGCAGCAGGTGATTCACGACGCTCGTCCTGCCGCCCAACGACCCTTAACTAGACTCCTTTGGCACCTTTGTTGGCCCTAATGATTTTCCATGTACTCTAAATCACCATGTGCAAATTTTTCTGTTCTATTTTTTTGCATACCTCACACACACACACACACACACACACACACACACACACACACACACACACACACACACACACACACACACACACACACACACACACACACACACACACACACACACACACACACACACACACACACACACACACACACACACACACACACACACACACACACACACACACACACACACACACACACACACACACACACACACACACACACACACACACACACACACACACACACACACACACACACACACACACACACACACACACACACACACACACACACACACACACACACACACACACACACACACACACACACACACACACACACACACACACACACACACACACACACACACACACACACACACACACACACACACACACACACACACACACACACACAACACACACACACACACACACACACACACACACACACACACACACACACACACACACCACACACACACACACAACACACACACACACACACACACACACACACACACACACACACACACACACACACACACACACACACACACACACACACACACACACACACACACACACACACACACACACACACACACACACACACACACACACACACACACACACACACACACACACACACACACACACACACACACACACACACACACACACACACACACACACACACACACACACACACACACACACACACACACACACACACACAACACACACACACACACACACACACACACACACACACACACACACACACACACACACACACACACACACACACACACACACACACACACACACACACACACACACACACACACACACACACACACACACACACACACACACACACACACACACACACACACACACACACACACACACACACACACACACACACACACACACACACACACACACACACACACACACACACACACACACACACACACACACACACACACACACACACACACACACACACACACACACACACACACACACACACACACACACACACACACACACACACACACACACACACACACACACACACACACACACACACACACACACACACACACACACACACACACACACACACACACACACACACACACACACACACACACACACACACACACACACACACACACACACACACACACACACACACACACACACACACACACACACACACACACACACACACACACACACACACACACACACACACACACACACACACACACACACACACACACACACACCTTGTATCGCACTAATGTCGTATAAATATCATTGTGTCCCTTATTCTACCGTCAATCGTTGCTTCCCATTAATCTTCGCTCATCCCCGAGAATTTACACCAAGTGGCATGAACAGCGCCACAAATAAGCAGAGGAAGATAGACACACTAACCCAGCAGCTCCCACCAACGCCCACGTGCCAATCAAACCTCTCCTTCAACTCCCTTCTCCACCAATCAAAAAGAGAAAGAATAGAAGAAGAAGAAAAAAACAATCTGACTTCCACTTTGAGTTTGCCAATCGTAAGGTGAATGTGAGTGCGTTGGCAGGTGCGTTGGCAGGTGCGTTGGCCTCACCTTCCCTCCCTCCCTCAGGCACATCATCCTTTTCTCAGGTGTAGCGATTATTGATAATTATATTCTCCGACGAACCCCACTTTGGAATGAAGTAATTAAACACCGTTGCGATATTTGGTCGCTAATAATGAGATATGCGGCTTTAATTACACCAAAGTAGCAATGAGGAGCGACGAGAAGATGCCTTGTGGTGGTGACTGAAGCATTGGTGGTGATGGGGGTGATGGGGGTGATGGGGAGGGGAGAATAGAAGAAATGGGGAGGGGAAGGGAGGGTAAGGGTAATAATGAGGAAGGGCAAGGGGAAGGGGAAGGGGAAGGGGTATAGTAAAGGGCGTGGAGGGGGAAACTTGAACCAGCTGGTGATTACAGAGGCCGGTTCTTAACTAGCGGTAATTGCAGCTGGTGTTGTTAGGCAAGGCGTCGGCCCGAGCCCAGTCATTATCCCTCCTTCCCTATCCCTCCTCCCAACCTCCCTTCCTCCTTCCTCCTTCCTCCTCTTGCTCCTCCTCCAGAAATTCCAGTAGCCTCAGAGAGATAATATTATCGTAGAATCGTCTTTACGTCCCGCTGCGCCTACATACTCGTCACCCATTGGCTCCTGAGACGAAAGAGTGATTTTGATTGGCGGTGCGTCCGAAGTTGATGTTTTAGACAGGTATATTTCACCAGTACTGGCTGAAGAAGAGGAGGAGGAGGAGGAGGAGGAGGAGGAGGAGGAGGAGGAGGAGGAGGAGGAGGAGGAGGAGGAGGAGGAGGAGGAGGAGGAGGAGGGAGAGGGAGATGGAGAGAGAGTAAGGTCTCCACTGTACTTCAACTTTCGTAATCTCTCCATCTCGGCGGGGCTGAAGGACGAACTTTTAATATGTGGCTTCAGTGACCCGCGGTAACGTCGATCGTCAACTGGACCTTACCTAACCTTACCTTACCTTACCTTACCTTACCCTGCCTTGCTTTGCCTTGCCTTGTCTTGCCTTGCCTTGCCTTGCCTTGCCTTGCCTTGCCTTGCCTTCCTCAATGCCCTTCCTTGCCTGACTGACTGGGGCGACGTGTTGATGCCAGAGCGGCTGCCTTTTGCCTTGATCTCTATGCCTCGTTCTCTCTGCCAAGTTGTCTCTGTCATGACGTGAGGCCTTATCTGTGCACCGGCTTCTCGTTACTCTACTCTCTTTGCTTTGTTCCTTCTCTCCCTTTTGTTATGATGTCTCTTCCTTTTTTCTCCTCTGCCGCTTTCCTTCCTGGACGTGTGTGATGGAGTGAACATAAGGTGAAGACGATGATTCCCACGTCAGTACTGGTATCACAGACGCATCTCCGACCCTCAAGTGCTTGGGAAAAAGGCTTCATAGACTCTGCAGACCCCAAATAATACAAAATAAGTAAAAAACGATGCTACAGTGTTACATTTAGATAAGAAAATAGATAGGAAGCTAGTAAATAGATATGTAGGTAGATTGGCAGATAGATATAGATGAGGAGGTTGATAGATGAAGGCAAAGATTAAAGATTTTTTTCCTAATATGTATTTCTCTCCAAAAATAGAACAAATAAAGTAAGAAATCATGCATACAGCTGCACATAAAAAAAAAAATAACAAGG
>JAXIVD010009497.1:0-5000 GCA_036785275.1 Cancer borealis | reverse complement strand
CGTGATCAGCATGACCGAGAACCCCTCGGTACTAATTTTCATGAATTATGAGAGAGAGAAAATAAAAGAGAGAGAATGCTAAGAAAATATTGACCAAATTTGATTTTTGATATATATATTTTTTTATCATAAGTCGTTGTCTGTGATTGTGTTTTTGTCTTTGGTCACATTAAAGGGCCGCGTGCATTGTATTTACGACTTTGTAAACTGTAACACTCACCGCTGATACACTGACTAACTTTGTGATGCATGGTGTGGATTGTGCCGCTGTGTGAAATTTGCGTACTTGTTAGGTATTATTATTATTGTTGTTGTTACTATTATTATTATTGTTATTATTATTATTATCATCATTATCATTATTATTATTATCATTATTATCATTATTATCATTATTATCATTATTATCATTATTATTGCTAAACTGATAAACGTAACGTACTTTTTGCAATGTTGAGATTGATATTTCATGCACATTTATTATGTCACAACTTTTTTTCTTTCCCTCTTTCGTTTCACCCATTCCTCCTTACTCCTCACCGTCAAACATTTCTCATAACCATATATCTCTCCTTCATCTACCTCACTGTATTTCTCTCTATATCTCCATCTTTCTTACTACTTATCTACATCCTCCATCTACCTCACCTTTCTCTCTTTCCTCACTTTCTCCTTTCATCTCTATCTCTTCCTCTTGCCTTTTCCATTTTCTTAATTTCTTTCTTCCTCACTTGCTAACTCCTCATATTTACTTTTCACAACCTTCTTCACTCCATTCTTCTTCATCCTTCCTTCCTCATCTTCCCTTTGATCTCTTGTAGCCTGTCGGTGCTGGATAGACACGTTAAGACTCACACTCCTACTCAGCTTCCCTTCAAGACTTGCTGATGTGCACCCTCAATGACGTCCAGTGTGTGTGTGTGTGTGTGTGTGTGTGTGTGTGTGTGTGTGTGTGTGTGTGCGTGTGCGTGTGCGTGTGTGTGTGTGTGTGTCAGAGGTTAATTGGTACCAAGCTCGTGTGGGGATACCTTCTTACCTGTCTGTCCCCACTAGTCCCCTCCTCAGAACCCGCCTCCCTCCCCCACTATCACGTCCTCCTCCCCTTTACTACTTTTCAACTGCATCTTCCCTTTGCTAACTATATACACTGACCTCACTCTAGGATTGAAGTGTCTTGTTCTTTTCGATCTCTCTGTTTCTCATCCATATAGTAACATCCTTTACACACACACACACACACACACACACACACACACACACACACACACACACACACACACACACACACACACACACACACACACACACACACACCATATCATCGCCTGTATCCTAGCGACACCCACAACCAAGGAAAAACTTGCTTATTTCCATTTTCCTTCCTTTTCCCATCGTTTCGGTCAGGGTTACATGATAGTACGATTTATTTTCTTTGAATATGTGTATATTTTTCCTTGCCTCTACTTCACTGGAAATTATATACATTATATGAAGCAAATTTAAGTAAAGAAAAAGGCCGTTCAGAAATGTTCTCAGGAAGAAAAATATTATGGATTATTAAATATTTCACATTTACTCTTTTTTCATGAACTGAATTTATTATTTTTTTGTAGTTTTTTTCCTCATCTGTTAAAAAATTTGATTAATTATTGATTTCCTCTTTACTCTCATTATTTTAGTATATATTTTCCCTTTTTGTGTGTGTTTGTCTTTTTCTTGTTAAAAGTGAGAGGGAGAAGGAGGATGAGGAGAAAGAGGAGGGCAGTGGCTCCTCCTGATATTCATCCTCATTGACTTGGAGGAAAATGAGAGTTATGGATGATAGATCAGTGTTGGGTGAGGGAGGGAAGGGGGTGAGGGAGGGATGGGGGGCAGCTTTAAATATATCTTGATAAAATATTGCTGTGATGAAGAGGAGGTTTGACTGTACATCATATTATTCTCTCTCTCTCTCTCTCTCTCTCTCTCTCTCTCTCTCTCTCTCTCTCTCTCTCTCTCTCTCTCTCTCTCTCTTCTCTCTCTCTCTCTCTTTCCATCCTTTATTCAGTTATATCGTATGCTACATGCCATCCTTCAAAATAATTTCCCCCACATCTACCTTCCCCTCCTTCTCATCTCCACTATTTTATTTTCCATTTTCCCTCCCCCACATCTACCTTCCCCCTCTCTTCATATCACTTATTTTTTCTACTTTTTCATTTGCCTTCCTCCTTTCCCTCCTTCGTGAAAGCAAATTCCAAGGAGCCTCTATTATTAGCATTCCTCCTCGTAGTCTTCCTTCAGTGTAGAGGTGAAGGGAGGGAGAGGGAAGGGGGTAAGGGGATGCCTGTACATATCTCTCACTTTATCTATCTATCTATCTATCTATCTGTTTATTTATTTACCTATCTCTATCTATCTATATATTTATCTATCTATCTTTTATCGCCTCTACAGCCTCTCACAAGTTGGAAACGAGATGGGGTTATTTCATCAGGGCAGGAAGGGTGGTGTTGATGGATTTCCTCAGTGATGTGTAGCGTGTGTTGGGTGCGAGACGGCGTGGGTTGGGATTGAGATCTGTGTTTAATTTATTGGTAGGTGTTGATTAGAAAGAAAATATTGTGTGTCTACCAATTTGTGTGTAGCTGTGATAGTTTTTTTTTTTATTAGGTAGTGTGTGTGTTTTGTATATGTGTGAATACATATCTTTACTATAGATATAAATACTGTAGGTCTTGTGAGGCAGAGGAGCGAATAGAAATACAGTTGCAGTTTAACTCAAATTTAACCATAATGGTATATTTTAGTTCATATTCGTAAAACTATATTGTGTATTATTAGCATACAAGACAGTAACCGTTAATCGATAACCCTAAATACTTTAAGTGCATTGATATGATACAATAAAAAGTAACATGGTAAGGAAAGAAAAGAGGGAGAATAATTGGGTAAATAATACTAACAATAATATGAATAAGAACATGATAAAAAAAAAATAGCTAGAAAAATAGAAGTTGGAATGGAGAGAGTAGGAGCAAGTGGAGTAAGAAGAGGAGGAGAAGGTGGAGGTTTTGTGAGGTCTGTCTGTTTCACCTCCACTGCACACACACAATGCGAGCTGCTCATTAATAATTACCTTCCACTTGATCCATCATTAGCGTGTTGTGTATATACTCCTTTAGACCAGTTCTTGCCTCAAAAAGCGAGTTATAGAAGGTATTTAATCAAGTATTAATAAGGTGGCTGTTATTATCTTTTCTTAATGTTTGTTGATATTATTTATTTCTATATTATGAATGCACACGTGTTGGATGTTAGGTTGTTACTACTACTACTACTACTATACTACTACTACTACTACTGATGCTTCTCTGCTGACTCTTATTATTGCCATCACTAACACAATAATAACAACACAAACAACAACAACATCAACATCATCAACAGGATCACTGACACATATTCCAATATTGCCTTCCACTCCCATCAAACTCAAATTAATGGCTGCGAAGCTTTGCAAAATTATACCCAGATTCGAAAACCACGGCCACTGGATGCTCGTGACACCTTGGGCATTAATAACCGGCCACTCTTACCTGTAGAACCAATTACAGGTAAAAGGGAAGATTAATTATCCCACGGTCTGCAACAATTGAACGTAATTCCCTGTTGATTAATTTAAATCCTGTGTAATATTCGGTCGGCCTTCGGTATTACTAAAAGGTCTGCAGGTGTGTGTGTGTGTGTGTGTGTGTGTGTGTGTGTGTGTGTGTGTGTGTGTGTGTGTGTGTGTGTGTGTGTGTGTGTGTATGTGTGTTGCAATACCTGGCAGGTGTGTGGCAGCAGCACACACCTGGACGGTTATTGTGTCCGGGGAATCGTGATGGTGGTTGAAATGCCTCCCCCCCCCCCCTCACCTCCTTACGAGAGATAAAAGGTAAGCCTATTATTATATATAGAGAGACGCTCTGTAAAGGACAATTGAGAGAGAGAGAGAGAGAGAGAGAGAGAGAGAGAGAGAGAGAGAGAGAGAGAGAGAGAGAGAGAGAGAGAGAGAGAGAGAGAGAGAGAGAGAGAGAGAGAGAGAGAGATATTGCACCCTCCTCACCCTCCCTCTCCATTAGAAAAGAGACGGAGAGACCATTGATGCGTATGACTCATGGGTGAAGTTCCTCTCTACGTTTCCTTTGACAGAGGTGAGAGAGAGAGGGAGAGAGAAGGAGAAGGAGAGGGAGAGAGAAGGAGAGGGAGAGAGAGGAGGGAGAGAAGTGAGGGAAGCAGGTGTGAGAGTGAGAGAAAGAGAGAGAGAGAGAGACAAAGAAGGAGAGGGAGGAAGGGCTCAGATATATTAGGTGTGATTAGTAAAACATGAATTAGATTAAAGAATGATTCGGATTTCAGAGCCGCCGCGTGACGTTGATTAATGACATTTTCTGAAAGTTTCGTCGAGGCGCAGCTTGACTGGAAGGATGAGTTGCGTAATGGTCTCTCGTTTGCACGTTACGCTTTTGTTTTTTAGTAACTACTTTGCATCTGTCTTATTACATTTTTTATTTTATTTTTTAGGTTTAATGCTTTTTTTCCGATTTCATTTTCCTCAGATTTTGTAATTTTCTCTATATCTTTTTATTCATTCACAGACATTGTTGTGAGTTAGTTTTTTTTTTTTACACATAATTACTCAGCATCAATTATGAAAAACAAATGAAGAATTAGTAATTGCTGAAGCCTTAATGAAGGACGAAAAATAAGGAAAGGTGGACACATTTCTTGCTCCTCTTTAAGCAGCCAACTTATCTCACCATTGGATAATTCGTTCCCCAGCTCATTAGCGAGATAATTAGGCCATCAGGCAGTTCAGTGAAGGCATCGCAGGGAGCACAGGTGGCGAGGGGGAGAAGGGGACGGGATGGTAGAGGAAGGGATGGAAAGGACAGGAGGAAGAGAAAGTGAGAAAAAATGAGACGAGGAACTGGATGTGGTGTAGTGGTGACGAGATTAAAGAAGATGAATTTGGG
>JAXIVD010009496.1:5000-15298 GCA_036785275.1 Cancer borealis | reverse complement strand
CTATCTCTCTCCCTTCCCCTCCCTTCCCCTCCCTTCCCCTCACTCCTTCCCCTCTTCATTAAGTGTCCTGGAAATAATTTTGAGAGGAAAAAGCGTGCAGTGAGGTGGTGTTTTTGTGTGTGTGGTGTTTGAGTTTGAATCTTTGTTGAGTTTATAATGGAAGGGACGTGTGCTGTGTGTATGTATGTATGTATGTATGTATGTATGTATGTATGTATGTATGTATGTATGTATGTATGTGTGTATGTATGTTCATGTGTTTGTGTAAGGGTTGTGAGAGAGAATCGTTCGTCTGATTAACCAAAGATAGGTAGATTAGTGCCTTAGAATATCATGTATGTATGTATGTATGTATGTATGTATGTATGTATGTATGTATTTATGTATGTATGTATGTATGTATGTATGTATGATCGTAAAGGTCAACTGATGCATTATGGACAAACTATCGTCTAACCTTAGGAAGAAGTGACCCGAAACGACTGACTGACTCCATGGACTTAACCCTCACCTCTAGTCCCCCTCCTTTCTCTCTCTCTCTCTCTCTCTCTCTCTCTCTCTCTCTCTCTCTCTCGCTCTCTCGCTCTCTCTCTCTCTCTCTCTCTCTCTCTCCTCATTATGCATGCACCAATCTTGCTTAATGAAATATGACGTAATCAAAGCTTGCTATACTACTACCAACAAGACAAGCAAATAGACAAGACTGTAAGTAAGTAAGTAAGTAAGTAACCACACACACACACACACACACACACACACACACACACACACACACACACACACACACACACACACACACACACACACACACACACACGTCATTACCGATAGTATAAGTTATGGGATACAATTACACTCCTCATATGGGATACAATTACACTCCTCATCCCGTCCTTCTCCAGCCTCAACTTGATCAGACCAAGACCGTAAATATTCCACTTCGGGACAATGGTCAGGTTCAACGCGGTTCTCCTTAAGATGGATGAACCTCCTCCTTTGCATCCACTCACTCTCTCCTCCTTCAGCCATCATCCACCGCCCTCACGCAACCGCCCCGCCCATCAGTCCCACCCATCAGCCACGCCCATCAACCCCACCCATTAGCCACGCCCTTTCTTAGTGTGGGTTTGAGGTAGATTATAAGGATGAAGTAGATGTATTTAGGTGAGATTAGGATGTGGATGTGAGGTGGATTGTATGGCTGTATATGAAGGGAATAAGGCTAGTGGATGAAAAGTGGATAGGTGGAGTGAAATTATAAGATGTTAAAGGTGTTAAAAGTAAGAATAAATGAAGAACAATTAAATACAAGATTATTGACATTATTTTTTTCATATTATTGATAACCTATACTATATGAAAGAAAACGGAACGCTCAGTATATCAGACAGGAAAATAGAGGGGTACCTAAAGTAATCTTGAAAAAAAAGATAAAAATAAGGAGTTTTATAATACCGACTCGAAGCCAATAAGAGGCAAATTCCATTGAAAAAAAAATATGCATCCAATTGACTCATCCGTTGTTACGTTGATGTGATAAGGACATGCTACTTGTGTATTCAGATCCAATTGTAAGCGGCATATGTTAGTAGGTGATAGATTTCTGTTTGTCTACCTGCATCTAGTCCTCCTCCTCCTCCTCCTCCTCCTCCTCTTCCTACTACTACTACTACTACTACTACTACTACTACTACTACTACTACTACTACTACTACTCTTTCTGCCTCATCTTTTTTTATTTTTGTTCTTCTTCTATCTCTTCGTCACCTTTTTCTTCGTCCTCATATTCCTCCTTCGTTACTGTCGTTGCTGTCGATCGCCTCTTCTTCCTCCTCTTCCTTCTCCTTTTCCTCCTCTTCCTTCTCCTTTTCCTCCTCCTCCTCGTCCTTTTCCTCCTCTTCCTCCCCGCTATATTAATACCGCCAAACACTTGTCTCGCGGTGGTTCGAGGCTCTGCGAAGCTTCGACTCAAGTCTCTCTCTCTCTCTCTCCACCAATCACGTGGCTTCATCTCCTTATTGAACAAACCAATCAGAATCCAAGTTCAAATAGTGTTGCCAGTTGAGTATTTTAAGACCTGGAATTAATCTGCCTATCATTTTTCGACTCTGAGTAATGGTAGCCAATTAGATGTCTCGCGTTGGCTGGAGGCGCTTCGTGAACCCCGGATTTGAAGCTTCAGGTCAACTCAGAGGCGTTTCTTAAGTTGTAGTTATTGAGGGAATTTTTTGACGTTGCTCATCAAGGGTTTTCCAGCCACGCCAAGACCCACTTTTGAGACTGACTTGTATGTTTTATTTTCTCGTTTATTTTGCTGGTTATATTAATTTTTTTTTTTTCACTTGTAATGGTTGATATGACACGAACCCTCATTTCACTTCCCCTAACAGTGCCCTTCTCTCTCTCTCTCTCCTTCCTCTCCCTCCGTTTCCTCCCTTTTCCCCCTCTCTCTCCTTCCTCTTCCTCCGTTTCCTCCTCCTTATTCCAATTTGTTACCCATCTTTTCTCCGTCTCTCCCATCCCTCTTCCCTCTCCACTCAGCCTTCCACAACCCCCTCCCCCCCCCCCCCCCCATTGTCTCCACCCTCCCACTCACGTCTTGGGAGTCGTGCTATTAACGCTTCCCTCACTCTAAACAATAAAAAAGAGGGAAAATGAAAGGGTAAAAAAAGAAAACTCTTGGAAAAAAAGAAAGAAATTTGGTTCCTCATCTTCAAAAAATGAGTGGGAAAACATTACACTGTTTGATTTTTTTTGATTTTTTTTTTTTTTTTCTTTTTTTTTTCTACCTCCTCTTTTTTTTTTCTCTCACTTAAAACAAGAGTATATAAACACACGAAGAATCTCTCCGGCTCCGCGGCCCTCCGCCTCCTGTATTGACTTTTCAAATATGAGCCTTTTGATCACGCATGAATTATCAAATATGCCCGGCGTTTCCTGAGGGTTTTCAATATAGCGCGACTTAATTAGGGAAGATTGGGACTGAGGTGTGAAAAGGAGCCTGGAGTGCGGGTAATCTATCCAAAAGCTCCTCAACCTTGCTGCCCCGCTGTAAATATAGGATGAACGGCACTTGTCTCGCTCCTGCTGCCCTCTAACGGGAAGAGAAGGAAGAGTCGTGGAAGGGGATTGTATACAGACTGGAGGAGGAGGAGGAGGAGCTACAGGATAATGATAGTGGTATGAGAGAGAGAGAGAGAGAGAGAGAGAGAGAGGAGAGAGAGAGAGAGAGAGAGAGAGAGAGAGAGAGAGAGAGAGAGAGAGCGAGAGAGAGAGAGATTCTTTGTGCATTGATAACCTTATGGTGTTAGATGAGGGGTGGGGCAGGAAGAGAAGCAGGAGGAGGAGGAGGAGGAGGAGGAGGAGGAGGAGGAGGAGGAGGAGGAGGGGGAGGAGTATTCTGAGAGTGAGTAATAGCTTTTGTTTCTTAATTATCTCTTTCTCCTTCATCCCTCCATTTCTTCTCTCCTCTCTTCTTCCCTCCTCCTCGTCCTCTTCCTCCTCCTCTTTTACCGTGTGTATGGGGTAATGGGAGGTGTCTAATGGGTAAAATGGGGAAGTATAGGAGGCTAGGATCCCCGCCTTTAAATAATGGGGTTTGAGTGCGTTCTGTCGAGGGTGTAATGGTAGGGAACCACAAACCTTTTTAATGGGAGGAAACGATACATATTCGATCGACCCATGAATTTGTGAGGGAAACAATTATTTTTTTTTTTACTCATTTGTTTTTGTTTTTGTTTTTATTCTGTATATTTTTTGCTTTTGTTTATTCTTCATTTTTTTTTGTGTGTTTTTCTGTCATTCTATTTTTTTCATTGTTTTGTTTTTATTTTGTTTTCATCTCTCTCTCTCTCTCTCTCTCTCTCTCTCTCTCTCTCTCTCTCTCTCTCTCTCTCTCTCTCTCTCTCTCTCTCTCTCTCTCTCTCTCTCTCTCTCTCTCTCTCACTCTCTCTCTCTCTCTCTCTCTCTCTCTCTCTCTCTCTCTCTCTCTCTCTCTCTCTCTCTCTCTCTCTCTCGTGACTCAAGGAGAGAATTGAGGCTAATTTTTCTTTCTCCAGATTGCTTTGATTGCAATGTTTTGAAAGAGTTACCTCCCCCATCCCCCCCTTTACCCCTCTATCTCTCTCCCTTGTTATCTCTCCCCTATACTCTTCCTTCCCCCTTCTCTTTTCCCCTCCTTTTCCCTCTTCACCCTGGCCCTCAATGGTTCTCTATAGACAGATGATTAGATGTCTAGGAAAGTGTAAAATTGGTTCCCTCAAGTTTATTTCAAAGTGAGTTTATTCTTAAGAGTGTTGGGTGAAGGCAATAACGTAATTCATCTGCGTCTCTAGCCTGTTTTTCTTTCTTTTTCTCTCATATTCTCACTTTTCTATTGCTTATTCTTATTTTTCTCTCTTGCGTTCTCCTCCCTCCTTCCTTCTTCCTCTTCCTGCCTTTTCTGTTCCTATTTTCTCTTTCTCTCCTTTATACCTTCTTTTCATTTTTCATTTAAAAGTCTACCTCATTCCTTCTTCATCTACTCCTCTCCTTCATTCCTTCTTTCTCTTTCCTCCTTCCTAACACTTCCATCATAATTGTATACACTTTTTCTTCCCTCTGTCCCTCTCTCTCCCTCACTCCTCTCTATTCTTCTTTCATCAGTTTTCCCTCTTCTCTCCCTCAACTTTTCTTCCATCCTTCCCCTTACAACCTTCCTCCCTCACCACCTTTCCTTTCCTTGTCTGTCGTATTTCTCCCTCCTTTATTTCCCTCCCCTTCTCTCTCTACTACCCTTCCTCTTTCCCCTCGTCGTGTTTCCTCCCTTCCTCACACTCCCCTCACTCCCCTCACTCCCCCTCCCTGCCTCCTCTTCCCCTCACTCGTGACTTCGTTCAAACCGGCAGATTGTTTACGATTTCTGGCTAATTCTCCAGCACTCCGAAATAATTTGTAGCCGCGCGGAATCTCTCTCCAAATAAATGCAAATGTTCGACTGTAATCCATATTCATTTTCTAAGCTGTCATGAAGTGTTAACAATTAATAGACGATTAAAATGCCGAGGCTGAGTGTTTAATGAATATCGTACGTGTGTGTGTGTGTGTGTGTGTGTGTGTGTGTGTGTGTGTGTGTGTGCGTGTGCGTGTGCGTGTGTGTGTGATTCGACTCTTGTGGCTCTTTACTGGTGTTTGGTGGTAGTGGTGGTGGTGGTGTTGTGTTGTAGTGGTGGTGATGGTGCTACAGTGTTATTTTGTATGGTGTGTAGATGTTATTTGATTCTGTTTATGGTTGTGGTGTTTGTTTGTGGTGGTGGTGATGGTAGCGGTGATGATAGTGGTGGTGGTGGTGGTGGTGGTGGTGGTGGTGGTGGTGGTGGTGGTGGTGGTGGTGGTGGTGGTGGCATGTTTATATACTATCTTAATCACGTTGTACTGAACCTTTGATTTCTTTTATAGTGTGTACACCATTAATATCACAGTGACGCACATGCACCACACTTCACCCCTTCCACTACACCACTACACTATACATACACCATACAAGTTAGTCACTACACAAGTACCACAACACACCATCACCACCACTACACACCACCACCACCATCAACACCACACCACCACCACCACTACACAAACAGCACATCCAATAACACCTCACTTCGCCTTTCAGTCAGTATGTCACATCGACGTTATATTTCAAATGGCACTTTATATTTTGTCATTTATTCAGTTGGGGCTAACAGGCCTCCATCTGCTGGGCACAAATTAGTCATTTCTTCCTGTTGGCTTGTAATTGTCAACTCGTATTGTTTACCTGCATGTATTCACCCCCCTCCCCTTGCCTCTACCTTTCTCTCTCCCCTCTCTCCCTTTCTCTCTTTTTTTTTTCTCTCTCTCTCTGTCGTTACATCACCTGTATACTTAACTGTGTGTATGTCAGGCACTTTGGGGTGTACATACATACGTTTGTTGGTGTACATGATCAAAGGGTGTGTGCTTTGTTCTGTTTGTGTACGTGTTGTATGTGTGTTTTGTGTTTTTTTTTTGTGTGTGTGTATGTGTTTGTGTGTATTATGCATACTATCAAACATAAACCTACACACGTATACATAGTCATTGTATGTATATATGTATGTATGCATGTGTGTATGTATGCCCTCACCACTCACTCACACACACACACACACACTCACTCGCTCCTTATTCTTTCTCTACGCTATGTAATTACTCTCAGTCCTCCCTTGTTATGTCTATTACCTTCATTATCCTCCCATTTACCTTATCTCTCTTCGTTTCACCTCACACTCATCACCTTACACGTCTCTCCCCATCCATTCCTCACACCCTCCCCTCCCTTTCCTCCCTCTCTCCCTTCCCTCCCTCCTCTCCCATTCTTTCCTTCCATGCTCTCAGGAACAATTATTGCTTTTCCTTTCCCACAAAATGAAATTGGAGGGAAAAAGCCGGAGAGAGTGATGGAGGAGCCACAAAATCAATTGGTACCAGAGCGGAGAACTCCATTTGGCTTGACAGGATGCCTCACCGTGTATATCTAATTTATGTGTGCAATATTGCCAGCATTAACATATATGAAATATGTATCCCAAGGCTTCTCTCGCTCTTTTCTCTCTTCTCTCTCTCTCTCTCTTTCGTTCTCCTTCTCTTGTTTTTTTCTTCTTTTTCTTTCTTTCTGTGTGTGTGTGTGTGTGTGTGTGTGTGTGTGTGTGTGTGTGTGTGTGTGTGTGTGTGTGTGTGTGTGTGTGTGTGTGTGTGTGTGTATGTGTGTTTGTATGTGTTTGTGTTTTTGTTTTTCTCTGTTTCTTTCTTTCTTGGGTTTTCTTGTTGTGTTTAAGTGAAGGAAGAAATGGTTTTGGTGAGGGAAGGAAGGAAGGAAGGATGGATGGATGGATGGATGGATGGAAGGATGGAAGGATGGAAGGAAGATGTGATTATAGCTTGTGTTCTGTATATTCTTCTTTTATTTACTAAGTTTCTTTATTTTGTTGTATTCATGATTTATGTTGTATTTTTTTTCTTTTAATAGTCATGAATTTGCTTTTTTTTTTTTTTTTTTTTATCATCTAAGTTATTTTTTCTTTTGTACATAATTTCAACTTCTTTCATCACCTCCATCTTCCTTTTGCTCTTTCTTCATTCTTTCCTTCTTTCCTTCTTCCCAGTTTTATCATCGTCTTTTTGTATATTTCCACATTCTACATTTTCTTCTCCCATCTTGTACCTTCCCTTCTGTTTCCTCTTATACCGTCTTCTTGTTGTTCTCTCTCTCTCTCTCTCTCTCTCTCTCTCTCTCTCTCTCTCTCTCTCTCTCTCTCTCTCTCTCTCTCTCTCTCTCTCTCTCTCTCTCTCTCTCTCTCTCCATCTTCTGTTTCCTTCCTTCCTTCCGCCCGCCTTCCTATATTGCCTTGCCCTTCTACCCTACTCCATTTCTTTGAGTCTTCCCCTCTTCTCTCCAAGTATTCCTGTGCATCCTCTTCTCCTTTCCTCTCTCTCTCCCCTCTTCCTCTTTACTCTCTTGTTGCAAATCCAGTCCATCTCTCTCTCTCTCTCTCTCTCTCTCTCTCTCTCTCTCTCTCTCTCTCTCTCTCTCTCTCTCTCTCTCTCTCTCTCTCTCTCTCTCTCTCTCTCTCTCTCTCTATCTTTCTTTCTCTCAACAGTGAAATATATTGTACTGCTTCATATTCGTTTCAATTATTTTCTTACTTTCTACGTTGAGAGAGAGAGAGAGAAAGAAAAAAATAGACACAGACAGACAGACAGACAGACAGATAGACAGGCAGACAGACAGACAGACATAGCTAGAATGGATAGAGGGGAAAAGGGGAAAAAAAAAGGGTAAAAGGGGAGGTGAGGGAAACAAGGTGAGGATTAAAGGTGTCCTGAATTGACTAAAGGATTGAGTTATTTTTTTCTTTTTGGCTTTAAAAGGAGAAAGGAAGAGAGAGAGAGAGAGAGAAAAAAATATATATATATAACACATACAATACTAAAACCTTTCCCCTTTCCTCTCTATCACACTGTCTTTTTATCCTCATTTTTTCCCCTCTTTTCCTCCTCTTTTCCTCCTTTTTTTCCTCCCTCACCCCCTCTTTTTTTCCCGCTTGTCTGTCTCCCCAGTGACAATTTTCAACTCGGAAACTTTCAATCTGGTTCTGGCGGCTGAGCGGGTAATCCTAGTGCGACTTCCTAGTGTACCTTCCACCTGCCTGGCTTACCTGTCTCTCAGCCTCACCTGTCCACCTCCATCGCTGCTGACTGGCTGAGTGCTGTTACCTGAATCTGAATCTGAACCACCTGAACCTGAACCTGAAGCTGAACCTTTTACCTTACCTTACCTTACCTTACCTTACCTGTTCCTCTTCCATTACATCACCTACGTATTTGTTTATTTTATTTTATTTTATTTTATTTTTTTGTAATGTGTTTTTTTTTTTTTTTTTGTGTGTGGTTTTTGCTTTTTTTATATTATTATTATTTGGCGTGATATTTTATTTTTATTTTTTATTGTTATGTAGTAAGATTTTTTGGTTTATTTATTTCATCTGTTATTAGTTTATTTACTATATATATATATTTTTTATTTCTTAATTCTAATGTGATTTTTTTTTTTATTCAGTGTGTGTTTTTGTTTGTATTTCCTTTTATATTTCTTTACCTTTATTCATTTTATCAATATTTTTTCACAGTTTTCATAATTTCAGTACAGACTTTCTTTCACTATTTTCACAACTTTTTTTTTATATATCCGAATGAGATTGACAGAGTGCACATGTCTCCGTAATATATCAATATTTTTTCCCTTAATATATTCACAACATAACTAAACAAGGCATCAAACAGTCTCGTAGAAGCAAGGAATCACAGAACCCTCAAGACTAACATATATCTACTCATGAAGACTAATACTTACCCTGTGTCTTATTACTGAGGGGGATGAGGGTAGGGGGTATTGGTAGAGGGTATTGGTAGACGATGAGGGTAGGAGGTGAGGGGAGGGGAAGGGGAATGAGGGGAAGAAGAATGAGACTCGCTTCTGTATTCTGGTCTGTGGTCCGCGTCGACATTAAGTTTGTGGTGGAAGGGAGAACCAACTGAGGGGGATGTCACTTGCATCTCACCTCTTCCCTCCTCCTCCCTTTCCCCCCCTAATCCCCTCTCTGTTGGTGTTGCCTCCCTCGCTCCGCTGACCTATTCATTGGAGCACCTCAACCGGTTTTATGCCAAGGTGAGAGTGAGGTGACGGGGAGGGGAAGGTAGGTATGGTGGGGGGTGGACGGGGGTGAGGTAGGAATGTGACACGAACATCAGGGCGGAGTGTGTTAGGGTGGGGGGGGGTGATTATTGTGTGTGGTTAGGGTTTAGGGTGAGTTAAGTGTGGTGAAAGTGTGGTGATAGTGATGATGGTGACTTAAGAAAATGAGTGTGGTGTAGTGAGAGTGTACAGTGAGGGAAGAAAGTGAGGTTGGTGTTGAGGGTGAAGTTAGGGACCAAGTTTTCAAGGGTAATGCCAGCAGACCGTGTGTTGAGGGGAAGGGAAGGGCTGTGAGGGGAAGGGAAGGGCTGTGAGGGGAAGGGAAGGGCTGTGAGGGGAAGGGAAGGGCTGTGAGAGGAAGGGAAGGGCTGTGAGGGGAAGGGAATGGCTGTGAGGGGAAGGGAAGGGCTGTGAAGGGAAGGGAATAGCTGTGAGAGGAATGGCTGTGAAGGGAAGGGAAGGGCTGTGAGGGGAAAGGAAGGGCTGTGAGGGGAAGAGAAGGGCTGTGAATGGAAGGGAAGGGCTGTGAGGGGAAGGGAATGGCTGTGAAGGGAAGGGAAGGGAAGGGCTGTAAGGGGAGACGCTGGCTGGCTACACCTGAAGAAAGAAAACTCAGGTGTTGAAGGTGGTGGTGATGAAGGGGAACAACACACACACGCACACATACACACACACACACACACACACACACACACACACACACACACACACACACACACACACACATACACATACACACACACACACCTTTCACAATTTGCTTCTTCGTATGTAGTTCACGTGTAAAAGACAAATATAACGAAATATATAGAATACAAAATCAGTGTGAATTGTACATTGTATAACTAGGTGTAAACTGTATACTGTAGAATGTGAAAAAAAGTAAAAAATATGTGAAAAATATATAGTGGTTCGTAAAAATTCTTCATTGATTTTCATGCTTGTTTTACTTGTGTATAGATTGTTGATTGTATATGTAAAAAAAAATAATAACTTCAATCATTCATGTGTAATTTTCTCTGTATCAATCCTCTTATTTAACCTCAGA
>JAXIVD010009495.1:2500-5000 GCA_036785275.1 Cancer borealis | reverse complement strand
TGTTTTTTTATTCTATATTGTATGAGATGTGATCAGGAAACCATTCTGAAATTAACTGGTACATATTTTCACTAATTATATGTGTTCCATTACTCTTTTTTTCCACGAAGATATTTAGGGTTTTACTTTCCAGCTCGAGAAGGAAAGAATTTTTGATAAGGTATCGTGTGTTCCAGCCGCGCTGTTGAGTCGTGTCCAAACAAAGTCATCTGTTGGTTGAAGGTTTCCTCGCAGCGAAGACTTGCCTTAATCTGGGAGTGAATGAGGCATGGAAGGAAAGTTTGCCGTGTAGTCTTCAGCGAGCGTCATCCAAGCGGAGAAAGCAAACTATACACGCCGGGTGCATCTCATCCTTGGGCTCAACGAGAACAACTACATGAAAAGCCTTTCTCGTCCCCTGTTTCAAGTACTCGTATATGTGGCTAACCAGCAGTCTCGAGGATCATACCGCTAAGTAAAGAGCCAACACTGCAAACAACGCAGTATAATGAGCGAAAAATCGTACATCTATTATGCATATTAAGTCCCTCGACTAATATTTAAGCTGCATTACTTACCATAAAGTTTTATGGTAATGTAGATAACTCTCTTTCGTTTATTTCATTAAATTCTAAACGGATGTGTTTGTTTTGAAGCTAAACGTCTTTCTCACCTGACCACTGAAGCCTGGCCAAGACGGCGAAAAGTAGTGACTTGCTGCCTTGAGTCTGGCACAGCGCCAGGGCTCCGGTTAAGTGATAGGTCTGTTGTTGTTGTTGATGATAATTATCCTGCTGCTGCTGCTCCTGTAAAAGAGACTTGATTTAGTTCAGTTAGTGACAAACTATCTTGTGCTATGATCAGTATTTCTACTCACTTTAGATTATCACTACAAGTTAACTGACGTGTTTTGCAGTTCATCAGACTTGAGTAAAACTTATCGTGGCCATTCTTTCACTGTACCTCCAGTGATGTTATGAGATTGTGTTGGGACGTTGTGACGGTAAGCCTGCACGCCTGCATCGGAGGACGAGCCGCCAGGCATAGGGGGACGAGACTGGCATCCAGGCTCGTGTGTGATGGCCGGAAAATAGAGACGCAAGGACTTGAGATCTCGCCATGTCTATATTTCTGAATTTCTTTTCGAAACTGACTTTACCATTCTCGTCTCGCTGCTCCAATAAGGCCCCGAACACCGGCCTGCTTGCAAGAGTTACCCCACCAGTCTGGTCCTCAGGGAACAACAACGACCATTATAACTGACTGCACCTGAAGGAAGTTGAGCTTGGGTTGAAGTGGACCTCAAGTCTAGTTTGAACATCTCTTTCCATTCTTCAGTGACGCGGTTGAGTGATTTTTGTTTTCTTTCCTCGATATAAACGGAGAAAAGACGAGTTTGTTTGCCTTGGTCTCGAGGTCGTCGTTTCTCTGCTAATAAACCCGTCATGTCAACACTTGATGCACACCACCAGGCTATCATTACCTCCACGCAGGCCTGTGTCTCTGTGTGTGTGTGTGTGTGTGTGTGTGTGTGTGTGTGCGTGTGTGTGTGTGTGTGTGTGTGCGTGTGCGTGTGCGTGTGTGTGTGCGTGTGCGTGTGCGTGTGTGTGTGCGTGTGTGTGTGTGTATGTGGGGGGGGGATGATGTATGCTATTCTTCATTTGTCTTTAATATAACCACAATCACAGTATCATATTTAACAAAGCTTTCAGTACAGCTGAGTGTATTTCCGTGACGACCTTGTTACTGGTTCTCTTGGCTTCCTTTGGGTCACCGTGGAAGGTTGACACATAAGAGAACGTTGTATCCATTAAATTCAACCACGAAGGACTTACCGATTTATATTTTTAGTGAAGTATCATTCCTATGTATAATCCTGTTGAATCCAGATTATTCAGTTATACATTGAAGCATGGAAGGATTAGTTTGTGAAGACTTCGTTAGCGTGCGGATCACCCAGCGGTAAGGCCTCGTCGCTGGCAGGTCTAGTAAGCATCGCCCATAAATATCAAGCTTTTAGGAAAGAAATGTCGTCAGCTCGTGTAGTAGTTCAAATATTAGCATAATATATCTTATTCATCCCAACTCTTCCACATTCTTCCGGGACTGGAAAGAATTGAAAAGGAAGAAAGAAAAACTGTCGTAATGATGTTTGTTCGGCCTGACGTCTGGCGGGCACAGCAAAGGGCGCCACCCAAGGCCCACTCTTCTGCCTTGCACGCCTCCACCTTACTCCACGCCCACACTCCACTCCTATTCTCTCTCTCCCTCTCTTACTCTCTCTCTCTCTTTAATGGTCTTTAGTGTCTCCAACATTAGCTCCCTTCTGTTCCTTATTCTCCTTCTCTGTTTTCTATTTCCACTGCAAAGTTCATTTCGTTGGATGTTTTTATCAATCGTCATCGAAGTGTATTTCTTTTGACCCTCATTTTCCAGCACTTTTTAATTTCCCTCTGCCTATCACACGCCTGTTCTTATTTTCCTGCACTCCTCCTCCTCCTCCTCCTCCTCCTCCTCCTCC
>JAXIVD010009494.1:10000-15300 GCA_036785275.1 Cancer borealis | reverse complement strand
CTTCCCACCTGTATGCCACCCCCCAACTCTCTCTCTCTCTCTCTCTCTCTCTCTCTCTCTCTCTCTCTCTCTCTCTCTACGTCTATCTGTTCATCTGTCTACGTATCTATTTCACTTTCACGTTTAACACAGTGTGAACTCTCTCTCTCTCTCCTCTCTCTCTCTCTCTCTCTCTCTCTCTCTCTCTCTCTCTCTCTCTCTCTCTCTCTCTCTCTCTCAGGAGGTAGCATTCAATTAAGATTGGACTCAATGCTTGTCACTTCTCCGCCACTTTCAAAGCACATGATATGGAAGCGAGAAGCGGAAGGAGGAGGAAGAGGAAGAGAGGAAGAGGGGGAGGAGGAGGAGGGGGAGGGGGGAGGGGGAGAGAGGAGGAGGAGGAGGGAGGAGGAGGAGGAGGAGGAGGGAGGAGGGGAGGAGGAGGAGGAGGAGGAGGAGGAGGAGGAGGATGGGGTGTGTGCGTGGGTGGAGAGATGCACACCACTGCCCAATCCTCTATGCTCTACTTCCTTTCCTCCCCAAGGACACACAGCTGTCTCTCCATCACCCCCACACACCCTCCTTTCACCCATTCTGACAGCTGTCTTCCGGGCGCTGGCTCTCTCCTCTCTCTCTCTCTCTCTCTCTCTCTCTCTCTCTCTCTCTCTCTCTCTCTCTCTCTCCTCTCTCTGACACGCACATCAAAAAAAATAACAACTACAGCCATTGTTTACGTAGAATAAAGAAACAAGACCCATGACAACACACTACCACCACCACCACCACTACCACTACCATCTCCCTCCCTTCACGTCTGCTTCTGGTTATTTCTCCCACACATAACTATAATAGAACATTGAACATTAATCAACAACAACAGTAGTAGATATGATGAGTTGTTTTAGCGACGAAAAAATTTGAAGTAATGTCAATGAGTCTGGGAAAAGCGGAATTATTTTTGTTTTCGTTTTTGTTTTGTTTCTTGTTTTTCTTGTCAATCCCAACTGACGAGGCGGAAAATGAGGCGTTAAAGTGTGTAGGAAATTCCGTGACGGCGTGTGTGTGTGTGTGTGTGTGTGTGTGTGTGTGTGTGTGTGTGTGTTGTCATATGATCTTGTATGCACTACTTGATCATGTTATGTCTTGTCAGCGAAAGCGTGAATACAAACACACACACACACACACACACACACACACACACACACACACACACACACACACACGGGGCGGGCGCAAACCATACTCAGACACACACATACACACACACGGGGGCGCACAAACACAACACACACACACACACACAAACACTACACACACACACACACACACACACACACACACACACACAGACGGGGGCGCGCAAACATACTCAGACACACACAACACACACACACACACACACACACCACACACACCACACACACACACACACACACACACTTTTATATATCTTTTTGGTGACATTCATGGCTAAATGGGAGAAAAATGTCCTGCCAAAGGTAAACCTCCTCCTCCTCCTCCTCCTCTCGCCCTCTCCACTCCGCCGCAAGTGCCCTCAGTGCAGTTATTACATACAAAAAGATAAAAGGCATACGCACCACACTCTTCCTCTTGCTTCATGAAAATAAGTTATGGAAGTAAAAGTTAATAAATAATAATAATAAATGTGTAAGAAAAATAAATATCATGGGCTTTCAAATGAGTGAGTGTACGAGATGATGACGTAAATAATATATAGATTAATGTTAAGAGACGAGAGAGAGAGAGAGAGAGAAGAGAGAGAGAGAGAGAGAGAGAGAGAGAGAGAGAGAGAGAGAGAGAGAGAAGAGAGAGAGAGAGAGACGAGAGAGATGAGAGAGAGAGAGAGAGAGAGACAACCAAACAATAACAACAACAAAGATAGTAGTGAAATCGAAGTAGAAGAGAAAGAGAGAAACAGCAACAGAGAGAGCGAGTTCATGCAAATCAAAACAACAAATAAAAAAATAAAAACAAGGAAAAACTAAACAAATTCCTTAAATAGAAACATCCCCACCAGCTAAAAAAAAAAAAAAAAGAAAGAGAGAGAGCATTGAAACCAAACCTACGAAAGAGAAAACTTGAAAACCAGAGTAGAGACCCAGAGAAAACTGGAGAGAGGACGGGACGGGAAGCGAAAAAAAAAAAAAAAAAAAAAACTAAACTAAACTCACTCACTCTCTCAAGACGCCTCACTATCACCTAAAACGAGATCATGACCTTTAGCGCGGAATCAGGATTTCAGGGTTGCAGGGCGGGGGGGGAGGTACGTGGGCGTGTGTGAGACAAGGGGTAGAGGAAAGGGGGGGATGAAAAACGAGTGGTGGAGGGACAGGGAGGGAGGAGGGGGAGGGAGGGAGGGAGGGAGGGAGGAGGGAGGGAGGGAGGGAGGGAGGGATACGGTAGATTGAAGACAGCACGAGGTAGGTAAAGGAGGGAGGGAGTAGGGAAGATGAAGAAGGAGAGAGGAGAGGGCTGGGAAGAGGAGGCTTGGAGGAGAAGGAAGGCTATGGGATGATGGATAAATGTGAGGGAAGTTGTGACGGGAGAGATGGAAGGAGACAGAGAGGAGGAGGAAGGAAGGTAGGGAGAGGGTAGAAGAAGATATATAAAATGCAGGTGAAGACTGTGATAGAAGGACAGGAAAGATAGAGAGTGGGATGAAAGAGAGACGGAGAAAAAGTGAGAGAAGTAAGAGGAATGTAAAGTAAGGAATGTCTATGAAGGAAGGAAGGGGAAGGAGGAAGGAGGAGGAGGAGGGAGGGATGATAAAGAGAGGGTAAAGGGAACAGGGAAAGGCTTAATAGAAGGGTTAGGAGTAAAAAAAGGGTGATACAGGAAGGGTTAAGAGAAACACTGAGTGGAGGAGAGGAGAGGAAGAAGGGAGAGAGGAAGAAGGGATGAGAAGAGGAAGAAGGGATGAGGAGAGGAGAAGGGATGAGAAGAGAAAGAAGGGATGAGAAGAGGAAGATGGATGAGAAGAGAAAGAAGGGATGAGAAGAGGAAGAAGGATGAGAAGAGGAAGAAGGGATGAGAAGAGGAAGAAGGGATGAGAAGAGGAAGAAGGGATGAGAAGAGGAAGAAGGGATGAGAAGAGGAAGAAGGATGAGAAGAGGAAGAAGGGATGAGAAGAGGAAGAAGGGATGAGAAGAGGAAGAAGGATGAGAAGAGGAAGAAGGGATGAGAAGAGAAAGAAGGGATGAGAAGAGAAAGAAGGGATGAGAAGAGGAAGAAGGATGAGAAGAGGAAGAAGGGATGAGAAGAGGAAGAAGGGATGAGAAGAGAAGAAGAGAGAGAAGAGGAAGAAGGGATGAGCTGAGGACAAGACCGATAATCTCCTCCTGACGTAGCATTCTCTCGTCCTTAGAGCATTGAGAAACTCTTCGATAATTAACGATGATTATGATGACGATGATAATGAAGAAGAAAAAGAAAAAGTAGTAGTAGTAGTAGTAGTAGTAGTAGTAGTAGTAGTAGTAGTAGTAGTAGTAGTAGTAGACCATCGAGGAGGAGGAAGAGGAGGAGGAAGAAGTAAACAAACAACAACAACAAAAGAAAGGAGAGGAGCAGGATCAACATTAAGAGGAAACAAAAGGCAAATACAACACCTAAGATCAATCCTTTTCCACCCAACAACAACACAACATAAACTCCAACTCAAATCCAACAGAGTAAAGACTTCCACGACTCTCATACAACCCACCAAAAAATCAGTACAAGTCAGCACTCAACCACAGTGTTCACGACGTCACATATGAATTATTTCCCCTCCCCTTTGCCGCATATAATTAATGGTGAGTAGCCAGCCAACCGCACGTGTTCCGGGGAGACAAAGAAATAGGACGCGTGACATTTCTCGCCACCACGTACGTACTACCTAAGCCTCGAGGGGGAAAAGAAAACGCGTACCCTAGATACATAACGCCTCAAGGGGGAAGAAGGCTCTTTAAAGTGTATGGGAATGATCTGTTCTCTCTCTCTCTCTCTCTCTCTCTCTCTCTCTCTCTCTCTCTCTCTCTCTCTCTCTCTCTCTCAAGGGAAAGCAGTCCAATGGGCGTGAATGGACCAAATTGAGTCAAGCGTGAGGGTTTGTAGAGGAGGAGAAGGAGGAGGAGGAGGAGGAGGAGGAGGAGGAGGAGGAGGAGGAGGAGGAGGAGGAGGAAGACGAAGAGGAGGAGGAGGAGGAGGAGGAGGAGGAGGAGGAGGAGGAGGAGGAGGAGGGAGGAGGAAGACGAAGAGGAGGAGAATCTGGGATGAAGTAGTATGCGGGGAAAGCCATCGAGGAGGCGATAAAGGGAGGCAGCAGTAGCGGAGGAAGTCGAGGAAGGCAACGGAAGGGTGATTGGGGGTCGGGGGTCTGGGGAGGGGTGGGCGGGGGTCTGGGGAGGGGTGGGCGAGGGTCTGGGGAGGGATGGGCGGGGTTTTGGGGAGGGGTGGGCGAGGGCGGCAGAGGTCGTGCCTGGTGCTGCCGCTGGGGGATCGAGGACGTGACGCATGCACGCAGAGCCTTCACGAGAATGGCCGGACACACGCGGGAGGGAAAAATGTCTTGCTTCATTGAATTAAGTGTTTGCTCTCAATCTCGTAAGGATGAGGATGAACTCTTGAAGGGAATACTTGAGGAGGAGGAGGAGGAGGAGGGAAAAGAAGAGGAGGAAGATAAAGATGACTATGACGAGGAGGAAAGAGGACATTAACTAAAGTGGTAGTGGTAATGGTGGTGGTGGCGGCGGCAGCGGCAGCAGTGATTTACTCAAGGTTAAAACAAACACCCCCCTTGTTTTATAGTGCAACAAAATTTATACTTAATAGAGGGGTAATGAAGCGCTGTGAGGGTAATGTGGTTGTGGACGAGTGTTAGGGGAAAAAAAAAGTCCCGTCACTGCTTCATAATTAAGTGTGAGTGAGTGAGTGAGGGAGGTCTGGTATGGGGTCTGCTATGGTCTGGGTCTTGCCTGTCCTGCTGTTCCTATATACACGCTCACCTCCACGTTGGAATGGCGCGTGACGGTGTTCCTAAGTGACGGAAATGACGGAGTTGATGATATTAATTAACAGGACGGGCGGGAGAGGAGCGGTTTGATGCGGTGGCGTCGTGCAACTGTCTATAACTACGTAGTAAGTGACAAGTTTTTTTCCTACATACGAACACCCCCACAGTACTGACACCAAGACTCTTCGTGTTGGCTCAGACGATGGAAGCAATTGACTTTTTTGCTGCAGAATTAATTGAAGCAGTTAGCGTTAAGTGTCAACGTACGCATTGGTAGTCCTCCGCCTAGTCGATTCGATGCAGTTTCTCA
>JAXIVD010009494.1:0-5000 GCA_036785275.1 Cancer borealis | reverse complement strand
AGCATGAAGGAGTGTGAAAAGGTGGATTTGATGTGTATGTATGTGTGTATGTATGTATGTGTGTGTGTTCCAGCTTTAGTTCTACATTCCTGTGTTCCTTACTTCCTGACACTGAATTTAAGAACTGATACCACCGGGAATGGATACAGCAGTGAATGAGACAACTTGAGTGTACTGTATCCCCACTGAGTATTATTTGAACCTTTATACACTACACGACTTCATTTCAGGGGATTTTTTTTACTATCATGGATCCTTTTGTAGAGATCACTATTTATTCATCTATTTATTTATGAGTCGATCAGTTTATCAGTTAGTTTAGATATATGTATGTCTGTTTGTCTATCTATCTATCTATCTATTCACTTATCTGTTTGTTAATTCATGTGTTTCTATATATTCATACAAGCACAAGTTCTGCTAACAAGAACTTCCCTATCAAATACTATATCGTTGTGTACTGATATTAGTATTTACATTCTTTCTGATGCTCAATTAATACATGAACGAATAATTTCATAACTTCATACACTGCAACATTTCGTCCACACATTATCATTATCATCATTGTATTCATCATCAATATCATTCTTATCATCATTATCATCATCATCATTAGCCAACAATGTCTTGCAGGTTATGAGGCGAGGGGAGAAGATGCAAGAGGAGATGGGACCACAGGAAGGACGGGAATGCAGAGAGGGAAGGGAATGGCAGGAAGGAAGTCATGGAATATAAGGGTGACGGACATGAATGGGATAGAAAGATGGGGAGGGAGGAAGGCTTAATGGGCACTGGAGAGGAAGGAAGGGAGAGAGGGAAGGATGGAGGGAAATAGTGATGTCCGGAAACACAGGAGAATTTACAAGAGCGATTTTTGTACGAGGGAGGAAGAGGAGAGGAAGGGAGGGAAGAGAGGTAAGCATGGTATGGTTTGAGAAGTGTGATGAAGAAATACTTAAAAACCATAACTCCCTACCATTGAGTAGTATTCCCTCATGATGGTGGTGGTGGTGGTGGTGGTGGTGGTGGACGAGAAGGAAGGGATGCCAACACAATAACTAAGTCCAGATAATTATCCAAACACTGGGAACGGTAAACGAGTCTGTTCCTTTAACACTTGTCTTGTATTCTTGTCGAGGATGAGTTTAGTGTGAGTGAGTGAGTCAGTCAGCAGCCACTAAGCACTGAGTGTGTGGCGTGGCGTGGTGCGGTGCTGCTGGTGCTGGTGCTGGTGCCGCTGCTGCAGGTGAACTGACAACACTACTAACACTACACTCTCAGTTCGACTCCCCTGCAGTTACGGCCGTCCACTATCCCTCAGCCTCAGTACATTAAACTCTCTCCACCAATGGCAACGCAGAAACCGGATTGTATCGAGGTTATGATTGGCTACATAAAGCCTGAGAAGCCTTGTGATTGGCTGCGTCGGGGGTGACGAGGCGGCAGATGCCTGAGTGGCGAGAAAGTAGGTAAGTGTGTGAGACAGCAGATGGGCGGACACGACGGGAGGAGGAGCAGGTGGGCGGCGACCACCCGCCCGCGACCACTGCCTGCCTCACGGGAAGGAGGGCGGAAGGAAGGAGGGAAGGGAAGGGGAATGGGGGATGGAAGGAAGGAAGGAAGGAAGGAAGGAAGAAGGAAGTGAGACAGACATATGAACTTAATGACAAACAGACACATGCACAATAATAATGATAATGATAATAATAATAATAATAATAATAATAATAATAAGTGACAATAACGATAACAATAATAATAATAATAGTAATAATATCAATAATAGTAACAATAATAACAATAATAATAATGATAATAATAACAATAATAATGATAATAAGAATAATACGCTATAGGCAACAATAACAACAACAATAGTAATAAAATAATAATAATAACAACAACAACAACAACAACAACAACAACAACAACAACAACAACAACAACAACAACAACAATAACAACAACAACAACAACAACAACGATAATAATAAAATATAAAAATAAAACCCAAGATCAAGAGAGAGTAAAAAAAATATAATTAAATGAGTACTTGACCCCTTAACATCCACATCTGGGGTCAACTTAGACAAGGAAGCCAAGAGTCACAGCCAGCCAACCTAACCTAACTAGTTTCCCGAGCAGGTGAGGCAGAGCGAGAGGCGACCAGGAGGGAAGAAAGCAAACATCAGGGAAAACAATCTATACCACACCCAAAGAAAAGAGAAAATTAACACCACAAGGAAACACAATGCCGTGAAGTGGAAAACATGACAGCGTTACAACTGCAGGAAAATACGAATGAAAATAATACGTATATAGAGCAGAGAATGTGAAAATAAAATGGGAAGTAGATGAAGGGTGATATAAAAAAAAAGTTAAATTGTTGAGTTGTGTGTTAGGTAAAGAATTGAATGAAAAATGGAAATGGAAGGAATGGAATTAATAAAGTAATGAAAATAATGTTAAAAGGAGGAAGAATGAAGAAATTAACGAGCCGGAAGAGTTGATTTTCTCTTTACATGTCCTCTCTCTCCTTTGCACATCAGCTCTCTTTCTCTTGCTCTTGTTCTTTCTCTTTCTCTTCCTCAACGCTTTCTCTTTTACAACAATGATCATAATTTTAATGTATATAAAAAGTGGAACCATTAACACGATTTCCTCCCAAAATGATCCAATTATAGATAAAAAAAATATATTAGATTGAAAATGAAAGACGAGATTCAAACATATGATTAAGAATTATTAACTACACGAATTCTAACATTACGATAACTATTAAGAAACAATTAATAAGAAATAAAAAGTGATAGCAATGATTAAGCAAATATTTCAAGCTTAACCATAAAACACTAAAACAATTTACTGTATTATATATTTTCCCTTTTCTTTTCTTTATCTTTCAACGCATCTACATTTTCACTCATCTCACTCACCATACAAGACACAATACATCACCATCACCATCACTATCACCATCACCATCACTATCACCATCATCGCGACAACCAGATTTTCAAGGTCGTACCCACAACCTACACATCACGCCCTTAATAAAACTGCACACTCCCTCCCCTGGGGCTACATTATTCCCTCCCACTACTCTCTACTCTCTACAGTCTACATGAACACTCTCCCTCTACATACTCACGTCTCTCAAGTCACGTCTAGCCTCCTCCTCCTCCTCCTCCTCCTCCTCCTATCACCCTTCATGACATGCTGCCACTCCTCATCAAACAACACGTGTGCCATCCTCCTCTTCTTCTTCTTCTTCCTCCTCCTTCTGTTCCTGAAATCTTACCCTATTCTGAGTCCATCCCATCTTTTCTCCCAACACCCTCTCACACCTCTCCTTTCTCTCCACACGCTTTCAATCCTCCTTCTCCTCCTTCTCCTCCTCCTCCTCCTCCTCCTCCTTCCTCCTCCCCTCCTCCTCCTCCTCCTCCTCCTCCTCCTCCAAAGCCAGACAACTTTCTCGGCCTCCCCTCCACCCCTCTTCAGCTTGGGTGACTTGCAAACCCATTTTTCATATTCTTCACGAACCCAACAAAACTGCTCTTCCGCGTGGAGGGAGAGAGCGAGAGCGAGAGAGAGAGAGAGAGAGAGAGAGAGAGAGAGAGAGAGAGAGAGAGAGAGAGAGAGAGAGAGAGAGAGAGAGAGAGAGAGAGAGAGGTACACAATACACTCGGTTATAACACAGTGCAGTGATGTGGTGGTGTTCTTTCACTTCCTTACCGGAGTGATTGCAGACTCCACATCTTATCTAATTACCTGCAGTGTTCAAGTAATTGCTGAAGAGAACTTTCTTTCTTTGCCTTTTCCTACATTTCTTTTTTTATATCTTTTATAGTTAACACCATTCCGTCACGCCACACGCCAGCGCTAAATCGATTACCTCCACTATGTAATCTGCCAATAGATGTTAAGAGGCAGTGAACAGTATTTAAGTACGTAAGTGAATCGAAATTTTAATCTGATCTCATGACATTACTTCTTCTTGCCTGTCATGGGGCATCGTGCTACTTATTGAACTCTTATTAAACACTGCAGGGCTAGGAAGTCATAAGCTGCATATAATTCTTGTGCTTCGACTGTCTCTATCACTCTTTCTATGACTCCTTGATGGGATTACTGAGCCGTGGACGACCTTTTTTTTTAGCTAGTTGATGACGTTTGACAAGTTCGTTAAAAATTTCCTTCCCCTGACTCAACAACATCTCAAAGTTTGGTCCCGCATTGTCACCTTGTTCTGTGTGTGTGTGTGTGTGTGTGTGTGTGTGTGTGTGTGTGTGTGTGTGTGTGTGTGTGTGTGTGTGTGTGTGTGTGTGTGTGAACAGTGCTCGTATGAAATTCTGCTAATAATGTAATGTCTGAAAGTTTGTTTTATTGTCATCTCTTTGGACATTTCATAAGATGTGAGAGAGAGAGAGAGAGAGAGAGAGAGAGAGAGAGAGAGAGAGAGAGAGAGAGAGAGAGAGAGAGAGAGAGAGAGAGAGAGAGAGAGAGAGAGAGAGAGAGACGGACAGGATGTAAGAGGGAAAACAAGATAATTCAAAGATAAGTATGTTATTGAAAACGAGTATTTAGGGCTGATAGCGAGAAAAGTGGAATGAAGTAGAGGAATGTGAACGGAAGTGAAAGGTGGATAGGATGGAGAGGATGTGTGGATGGAGGGGTGAGAGGGGTGAGCGGATGTGGATGAGTGGAAGGTGTTGTTGTTACCTTTCATCCACCTCTGTCACCTGTGGTCTTAATTAAGGGGCCTAGACAGGTGGTTTTAATGAGTAATTTAGTCACTCGTAGGAAACCATTGTCTCAATCCTTCAACCATAGCTCTCTCTGTCTCTTTTTCTTCTCGCTCTCTCTCTCTCTCTCTCTCTCTCTCTCTCTCTCTCTCTCTCTCTCTCTCTCTCTCTCTCTCTCTCTCTCTCACAACAACAAAGAAACATACACAACACTACCACCATCCCATCATTATACTTTCACTGAAAACGCAT
>JAXIVD010009493.1:0-10000 GCA_036785275.1 Cancer borealis | reverse complement strand
TACACCTTGCCTGACAAGGGCGGGAGGGAGGGTAGCGGTGCCTGTATCCTTTTGCCATCACCTTCCCCTGTGTGCTCTCTTAGGATGCATATTGTTCAGTCTGTCATGGTTCTGATCCTTGTATTTATTCTTTTATAGTAATACTTGTGTGAGTCTGTTGTTACCAGCCATGCCTGTCATACTCCTCCATCTAGAAGTGTTTCTAATCGAAACAGGTATGTCATTTTCAATATGATGTTAATAGGAATACGTATATCATCTTAATCTGCAGGTAATAGGTCTACATTGGTCATCTTAATCCGACCAAATAGACACACTAACTCAATCAGAATCAGCCGACCAAAAAATCATTAGGAACCCCTTGATAATGAACAAGACTTGATTGTTGTTCCTGTAGACTGTGAACAATTTGCCGATCCAACCACATAACTGCATCGTTGTTTAACGTCGTAGGAACTTTATTTTATCACGAAAATAATTGCAGTTCTTTTATCTATTAATGCGGAACAATTAGATTAGCTATTTAAGAACATTACTCAGTAAAAGGAAACTAATTGTCTTTGGTTATATTTGCTTGAACCAAACCCATTCGAAAAAGTAACCAGCAAGTGATCATAGACAAAGCCTGCCACGGGTCCTCGGCGTAATATGACGTGTAGGTGTGTCCAGTATGTTAGTGTGATTGTCATGGATGTCGCGCTTCAGGAAGGAGGGTAATGCCTGAACAGAACAACATTGGCAGTACAGATGACTAGTTATCATTTCCTTCCCATACTTTACACTGCCATACTTACCTCCCTCGGTGTCCCCGACCCGGAACAAACAAATATCTACAAGTTGTTATTCAACCTAAACTACCATACGCCTTCCCTGCCTGATTTTTTTTTTTCTCTCTCTCTCTCTCTCTCTCTCTCTCTCTCTCTCTCTCTCTCTCTCTCTCTCTCTCTCTCTCTCTCTCTCTCTCTCTCTCTCTCTCTCTCTCTCTCTCTCTCTCTCTCTCTTCTCTCTCTCTTTTTTAGTTTTTTCTTATTCAGAAATCAATAGTAGGTGCAAGTCTGTGTCTGATTGCCCCAGACGAAGCTTAAACAGCTGTGAGCAGAGAAAGTGGTGCCATTTTAGATGTTCCGTCACCCTGGCTACTACCACACTCTCCAGTGTCTTACTTAGAGTCGGCAGCAGGGACACAGGCTGATCATTTTGCACCAAACTTTTCCCACACTTTTTATGCACGGATACCACATTGCTCCTACGTGCTGCAGCGGTTATCATGTCTGACTACGAATCCGCTGGCCTGAGTTCGATCCCTGACGAAAGCAGTCGGCGCACAGCTCACCAAGCTGTTCATCCTCCCAAACGGGTTGGTAGATAAATGGGTACCTAGGGAAACTAGATAAACTGTGGAAATTCGAATGTCAGTGGTCTTGCGTTACGGCGTTACGGATTAATTTCCACCACAGGCTCAAAGGTCTAAGTGACGGGAGATGAACGCCTGCAGCTACGCACAGCTATAACTTGTGTCCTCACCTTACTTTACCACATTGCAAGTTTACAACATTTTTGCCACGTTCGGAAATGAAGGCAATTTGTGAACAGTGAGGCGAGCGGACGCGCAAACTCGTATGCACACTGACGCAAAAGGTGTCCGATCCCATGGACTTTTTTGTGTTCACTTTTAAGAGAATGTCTCAAACTTCTGTTTCACTTGTTATTATTGCCACAAGTTTTTCTTTGATGACTTGTGGCGAGGTTAGTGGTGTCCTCTAAGAGTCAGGTATGTGCATCTTTTTTGCAAAGTGCCTGGCCAGGCGGGCTGCCTTGTCTTCAACAATGTGGGCCAGACTGCCATCCTCGCACTGGAGAGAAGGGATGGTGTTTCCTTTCGTTTCATTCTGCTGTCCCTTAACAAAGCTCTATCAGCGCTTTGTCTTCACATGACCGCCTCTCTGTTTCTTCCTGAGGTCTACTTTCCATTGCTCTGAAGCCCACTCTTGAATGAATCTCATACACTGGGCTGCTTCTCTGAGTTACTGTTTGTTCCTTGCCGTCGAGTGCCTCTTGTAGGCCCGCCAGGCGCAGTAGTTTGCATCAGAAGCAGAGCGGCACTCAATTCCAAACCAAGTCTGGTCAGATGGCTTTGTTATGTGCGGTGAGTGTGTCACCCAGCGCTTGTGTAGGACGAGGAGCAGCTCAGTGAAACTCCCCACTTGCTCGTCAGCGTTATCACAAAACACTTCGTTCTCCTTAGATTAGCTCTAAGGGCGTCCCATTTGGCACTATCCCAGTTTCACAGTGTGCATGTGTAGCTTTCTTCACGCAGTCTCTTGAAGTGCACTTTGGTGAGCACAGCCAAATTATCCGAGGTGCCCACAAAGTCTAGAGGCGAGCAGTACACAGTTTTATGAAGAAGGTCAGATACCACGGGGTCCAAAGACGAACCAGAGATGTGCATAGGGAAGGTGATGAAGTTATGGAGGTCATGTACTACAATCAAGGTGTTGAAGATATCTCGAATAGTGTTTTGGCTTAGGTTCCCTAAAATGAAAACTCGTACTCGCAGCCCGTCATCATTGAGTCAAGATTCATAGTGAAAAAGTATAACAGTGTCGTGCCCTGCGAAGAAAGACGATAGCACCCGACACACAGTAAAACCTTTTTCTCACTCAGTTATTTTCACTATCATTACCTCCAGTTCCTTGGGGACAGGAAGTGAGGGCTCCACCACCTGGGCAGTAACACTCTCCTTAAAGCAAAATGCCACGCCCCTGCCATGCGTGGAGTTGTCCTTCCTATGCCAGGCCGAGTATCCACGAATACGAGCTTCAGTGTCACCATATCATCGAAGAAGGTTTCACATATAGACATTATGTCTGCCCTGTTTCTGGTAATCACACCATGGGTAAACTCACCAATGTTTGTATGAAAACTCTTAAGTTGGCAAAACCTATAGTAAGATCACTACTACAGCACAACGCGTTGCATCGGAGGGTAATGTTGTATCACAGCACCATAATGAACATAATAGGCTGGCAAGTTAGTTGTTAAGCCACTGAGGTGTTGGAAGTATGTATGAGACTGCAGGTGAGATCCAAGCTTGTTGTAGTTAAAGGAGGGGAGGGAACTGCTGCCTATCAGTCAGAAACTCTGAGCGATCAGGGCAGACTTCGAAGATATGCTTTGACGGTTGATAGACACAGTCATTACTACCACTGAACCACAGCAGCGTAGTGTGTGCGTGTGTGTGAATTTATGTGTGCGTGTGTGTGTGTGTGTGTGTGTGTGTGTGTGTGTGTGTGTGTGTGTGTGTGTGTGTGTGTGTGTGTGTGTGTGTATCTGTGTGTGTGTGTGTGTGTGTGTGTGTGGGTGTGGGTGTGGGTGTGGGTATGGGTGTGTGTGTGTGTGTGTGTGTGTGTGTGTGTGTGTGTGTGTGTGTGTGTGTGTGTACAGTCTGCTACTGGTCTCTTTCGAGACAGCAGGCCGTCCCCCTATGGAAGAGCTCATAGCTCAATCTTCGGGTTAGATTGAGAGCACTCACACACAACACACCGGAACAAGGTCACAACTCCTCGAATTACATCCCGTACCTACTTCCTGCTAGGTGACCAGGGGCTACACGTGAAAGGAGGGACACCCAAATAATCTCCGTCCGCCCAGGAGATCGAACTCTGGCCTCCTTGGTTGTGATCCGAGTGAGCTAACCACTACGCTAGCGGACCGTGTGTGTGTGTGTGTGTGTGTGTGTGTGTGTGTGTGTGTGTGTGTGTGTGTGTGTGTGTGTGTGTGTGTGTGTGCGTGGGTGGGTGGGTGGGTGGGTGTGTGTGTGTGTGTGTGTGTGTGTGTGTGTGTGTGTGTGTGTGTGTGTGTGTGTGTGTGCGTGCGTGCGTGCGTGCGTGTGTGTGTGTGTGTGTGTGTGTGTGTGTGTGTGTGTGTGTGTGTGTGTGTGTGTGTGTGTGTGTGTGTGTGTTTATGCGTTCATGTGTGTGTGCGTGCTTGTGTGCTTGCATTTCTGGGTGGTTAGGTGGGTGGGTTGGCGGGTTCTTCGTTAGAGGGGGTTAGTGGATGCAAAGGAGTGCAAAGGAGTACAAAGGAAGAACAGACAGCAACAGTCCTACTGGACGTAACGAAGCTGTCTGTTTAGCTACACTACTACTACTACTATAATATCTACGTGATAGAGACAAAAGGACAGCAAAGTGGAAGCCTCCTCCCCACCCACCCCTCCCTCCAGCCGAAGCTGGCCAGAAGAGGAAGTGATACCATGTAGCATGAAAAAATTAACATGGAATTTGTATAGGAAAGAAATAAAAAAAACAAGGAGTAATCCATGCTATAAAAAAAAAAAAAAAAAAAAAAAAATTACGCAGTAGTGAAATATTCGACTTGGTGAACAGATGCTAAGTGCTTATCGAGTTTTTCTTAAATGATTCAATTGTAGTACTGTTGACGATTTGTGCTGGGAGAGAATTCCAAACATTTACGATTCTATTGAAGAAAAAGTGCTTCGCTTCATTTGATCTAAAGCACTTACCAATGATCTTGAAGCCATTGTTACGGGTGGAGCTTGTGAGATCGGTAGTTACATAATCGTTTATGTTAATATTATCAAAACCATGGAAAATTTTTAAAACCTCAATTAGGTCCCCTCGTAGCCTACGTTTAGATAAACTGAATAAATTCAGCTCCTTTAGACGTTCTTCGTGAGACTTATTTCGCAGTCTTGGGATCATTTTAGTAATTCTTCTTTGTATTCTCTCCAGCTTATTAATATATTTTTTTATAGTATGGTGACCAACATTGAATGCAATATTCTAGATGAGGGCGTACGAGTGCATTATATAATGTAAGGATAACTTTTTTCAGATTTATAATCAAAAGTTCTACCGATGAAACCGACCAGTTTGTTAGTTTTTTTTACAACGTCTGAACAATGTTTATCTGGTTTGAGGTCGTTACTAATAGTTATCCCTAAGTCTTTTTCATGGTTAACCTTGGAAAGTTCAGAGTCATTCATTGTATATTTAGTGAATTGATTATTGCTACCGATATGCAAAACTTTACATTTATCAACATTAAATTTCATTTGCCATTTCTTTGACCAATTGACTAACATGTTGAGGTTTGATTGAAATTGTAGTTTATCGGCGGTTGTAGTTACTTTACTCGTGATTTTCGTATCGTCGGCAAATTTTGATATTTTACATGTGAGGCCTTCATCAATATCATTTACGTAAATTAGAAAAAGAATGGGACCAAGTAGTGAGCCCTGTGGCACCCCGCTTTTAACGTCTCGCCAGTTAGATGATTTACCGTTTATGACAACGAGTTGTCTTCTTTCGGAAAGCCAGTCTTCAACCCATTTAAGAATATTTCCAGATATGCCGTGTGATTCTAATTTTTTTAATAACCGTTTGTGGGGAACTTTGTCAAACGCTTTTTGAAAGTCGAGATAAATTATATCGACCGCTTTTGTCTTGTCATAAATGTTGAATACATCGTTATAAAAGTCAAGGAGATTCGTTAAGCAAGATCTTTTGTTTCGGAAACCATGTTGAGAATTATTAATCATGCTATTTTCTTCAAGAAAAGTCACTAATTTATCGCGTATTATAGTTTCCATTAATTTACCAACTACGGATGTAAGGCTGATTGGTCTGTAGTTAATCGGTAGTGGTTTATCTCCTTTCTTTGGTATAGGGGTAACATTTGCTAATTTCCAAATGTCGGGAACTTTTCCAGAATTTAAAGATTTATTAAATAGTATTGCAAGAGGTTTGCTGATTTGAAATGTTGCCTCTTTTAAGGCTCTCGGTGCAATACAATCAGGACCAGGAGTTTTATTTACTTTAATTTTATCAAGTGCCTTAGTTATTAAATCCTCAGTAAAGTGACAATCGCTTAAAGGAATTAAGTTAGTTTTAGCTGGGGTTACTTCCTGGATTTCATCGGTGTCTTCAACAGTAAAAACGGATGCAAAATAATCATTTAGTACTTCGGTCATTTCTGATTCTGTATTTATTTCCTTACCGTTTTCTAGGTGGAGTGGGCTAATATTGGTTGTGATAACTTTTTTGTTACGTACGTAGGTGTAAAATTCCTTGGGGTTGGATTTAGTTTTATTCACAATATATATTTCGAGATCTTTTTTACTTCGTCTAATCATCTTTTTTGTTTCGCGTCTTAGTCTTTCGTATTCTATTTTATCGTTTTCGTTTTTTGATAGTAAATATTTATCATATGCCCGCTTTTTAAGTAATAATCCTGCCTCAATCTGGCTATTCCACCATTTTGGTTTATTAATATTTTTATTTTTACGTGGACGTCTCTTACAAACGGGAATGCATACTTTAACGGCTTCATTTAAGATGTTATAAAACTTTTCCCACGATCTATTTACATCGGTTTCGTTGTCTACTATGCTCCAATAAGTATCTGCTAAAAGCTTTCTCAGTTTTTCAAAGTTACCTTTGCGATACATGAAGATAAGTTCTTCGCTTACGTTATCTTTGTAAACTTCGAGATTTATGTTAAAAGAGACAATTTTATGGTCGCTGGTAATGAATTCAGAGCCCGTATTAACGTTACTTACTAGACCGTCGTTTGTTGAAAATACAAGATCTAGTATAGTATCACCTCTCGTGGGTTTGCTTACGTGCTGACTTAAGCCACTCTTTAATAAATTATTATACAAGTCGTGACCCATATGAGATTTAAGAGAATTTCCCCATGAAATTACAGGAAGATTAAAGTCTCCAAAGATTACGCTTTCAAATGAATTACTTACTTCGATTATCTGGTCGAATAATTTTCTATCGCTATTATTATTGTGTGCTGGTGGTCTATAAATGAGTCCAATAATAATTTTCTTAGAACGTGTTTTCAGTTGTAAAAATATAACATCTACGTTATCTATTTTTTCTGTTTGCAAGACTGTAGGGTTAAGACTGGCTTTCACGTAAAAAAGAACGCCCCCACCTTTTTTTTTATTTTGTCGTTCCCAACTGAATATTGAATAGCTTGGAAAATTATATTCTGCTAAAAAGTCTCTATTTTCTGTGTTAATCCAAGATTCCGATACTGCAATAATGTGAAAATCTTCAGATGCTGCAAGTGCTTCTAAATCTGAGAATTTATTTCTGAGGCTGCGCGCGTTAAACATGCAAAGTTTTAGGCAATTGTTTACGTTAGTTTTTCTATACACGGTGTTACTTACGTAGCTGAGATTGTGCGAGGCTGGATACTGTTTTTTCTTCTGAAATCAGAAACTTTGTCATTAAGTAGCCTGCCTAAACGAGCAGCTCCAACTGGATTGAGGTGCAAGCCATCGTCCTTGAAAAGAAAAGGTTTATTATAAAAGTCATCCCAGCAGTTGATAAAGTCGATTCCTTCATCTGTACAAATGGACTTAAGACGGTTATTGGTGCTGAAGGCCCTGTTGAAAAAAGCTGTGGGTGCACCACTTCGGGGAAGGATTCCTGAAAAAATTATTTTATTAGTCTTACATTTGTATCGTCGAATCAGCTTCCTGTATCTCTCCAGCAGTTTCTCGGATCTGGTGTTCATGACGTCATTTGTACCTGCATGGATAATTAAAAGCGTGTTAGTATTTACTTGACTGGTTGCTTCGTCACAGGCTGCTGTGACGTCATCTAAACGTCCTCCTGGCATGCACAGCCTCTCCGTTAGCTGGTCTCTCACAATAGAATCGCCAATAATTCTCGTCTCATGGTCCTCTTCTTCTTCTTCTTTCATCAGGATTCTAAAACTGTTATAAGTAGAGACAGGTAAGAAAGATTTTTTTTATTAATTTGTCGTGCACCATTTCTGACAGGAGTGAAAGGTAGACTTGGAGCGTCGTTTTGTCTGGCAGCTACAGCGGCGTAACTTGTCGCCTGTTCTGTCGATGGAGACAAGGGAGGTAAAATTCCAACGTTAGCTGTGACAAACTCCTGTAAAATATCAAATTTTTTCTTAAGTTCATCATTTTCCTTCTGTAAAAAACACAGACGGCAGACTGTCGAATCTGAAAAGAAATTTGCAGCAAAGCGCCCATCACATACATCGCACTTCGGTGACATAATTAACTGTAGTTGGAGAAAGAATTAACAATGCAAAAAGGTTTGGAACAACTAGACGGATTATCGCTGTCAAAAGAGATATTAGTAAGGATTGTGAGAGATTAAAGGATTAAATTCTTGAAAGGGTCAGGCCAGGTAGGAGGATTATACTAAGCTGAGGTCAGGTCAGAGGAGCAGGTAGACAAATTAACGCTGATAAGAGGTAAGCCAAGGATTAAGATCTTGAAAATTTCGGGCAGGTAGACGGATGAAAATAAAAAGAATTGGTCAGTCAGGTCTGAACTTTCAAGGTAAAATTTTTAAGCAAGGGTGGTGTAACAATATTACTTTATAGCAACAAAATACAAATATATAAGAAGAAAATTAGTATTTACTGAGAAAGTAATACCACAGACCGACAGGGTGGGTGGTTGGGTTGGTGCCGTCTCCACAAGTATTTATTTCTTTGGCATCACTGAGGATGTTGGCAATGCTTGTGTGCATGCGTGCGTGCGTGCGCGCATGCGTGCATGCTTGAATGTATGCATACGTGCTTGCGTGCGTGCTTGCGTGTGTGTGTATGTGTCCGTATCTATGTGATAAAGTGTAATCATGACTTATTTGGATGAAAATAAGATTGGGTAGAGAGCCGAGGGTGTATGTGTGCAGTGGTGCATGTGGCGGTGGTACAGTTGTCTAGCGCTCTGGTATGCAAGCCTAAGATATACGCTGACCACTTTCCATCCTTTGATATCACTGCCGAGTGGCCAATGACTACCCAAATTGCGCCATACTGTCCTCAGACGGAACTAACAACGTTTATATGCTTCTGAGGCTGTAACAGTGATTAGCCTCGCACGTTCTCAACATGTTCACGAGAGAACCTAAACATTTGAGGCATCACTATAAAAATCTGTAAACCTGCGCCAAATTACAGGCAAGGCAAGTCCATCTGTGCCTTAATAAGCCTAATAGCACCTACGGTTAATGATATACAAAAGAATATCGTCTTCATAGTGAGAGGAATGAAAAAGAAAGGCAACTCTTTTTAAAATGATTTTGATAAAACTTTGCACGCACGCACGTGCTTACATGCGTGTGTGCGTGTTTGTGTCTGTGTTTGTGTGTGTGTGTGTGTGTGTGTGTGTGTGTGTGTGTGTGTGTGTGTGTGTGTGTGTGTATGTGTGTGTGTGTGTGTGTGTGTGTATGTGTGTGTGTGTGTGTGTGTGTGTGTGTGTGTGTGTGTGTGTGTGTGTGTGTGTGTGTGTGTGATTTTGTGCGTGTGTATATATATATATATATATATATATATATATATATATATATATATATATATATATATATATATATATATATATATATATATATATATATATATATATATATATATATATAATATATATATATATATATATATATATATATATATATATACATAAACATATATATATATATATATATATATATATATATATATATATATATATATACATAAATATATATATATATATATATATAAATATATATATATATATATATATATATATATATAAATATATATATATATATATATATATATATATATATATATATATATAGATATATATATATACATAAATATATATATATATATATATATATATATATATATATATATATATACATATATATACATATATATATATATATATATATATATATATATATATATATATATATATATATACATATATATATATATATATATATATATATATATATATATATATATATATATATGTATATACATATATATATATATATATATATATATATATATATATATATATATATATATATATATATAAATTTGTATATATATATATATATATATATATATATATATATATATATATATATATATATATACATATATATATATAAATATATATTTACATATATATATATAT
>JAXIVD010009492.1:0-15302 GCA_036785275.1 Cancer borealis | reverse complement strand
GGGGGTAGGGGGAGAAAGCTATTACAGTAGTGTGGTAGGCGGTGAACCATTAGAAAGGGAGAGAAGGGAGAGGGAAGGGGAGGGAAGAGGGAGGGGGAAGAGAACCATTAAGGGGAGAGAGAGTCAGATTACACACGTCATAAAGTGACCCTTTGACCGCCACTGAGGAGGGGAAAGGGGAAAGGGGGAAGGGGAAAGGGGAAATTGTATAGGGAGGCGAAGGGAAAAGGATATGGACAGTAAAGGTGAATAGAAAGGGGAAGGGGAGGGAGGGGAGAGGGAATTGAGGGGAAGTGATAGAGGGAGGGAGAGGGAGAGGGAGGGGAGAGGAGAATAAAAAATAGTGATGTGTGTGTATGGTTGGGATGAAGGGAAGAGAAGAGGGGAGGAAGGGGAGGGGAAAGGGAGTGAAGGGGAGGATGGATGGATGGATGACCTGATGACCAAATAGACAGACAGGTAGACTAAGGGACGAGAGGATAGACAGAAATAGGTCACTGAATAGATAGATAAATAAATAGGAGATGATGATAGATTTTTAAATAGAATAAAAAAGTTCGATAGTTGAATTAAAGTCGAATATTGACCTGATAAATAAATGTGAGATCGATAGATATATATAGTACAGGGTGAGTTAGGTCAATTTAAGGGTCGATTTTGATCATTATGTAGTTGGGTCAATGTACAGGTGTTTAAATTAGGTGATTAAGAGACAGGTAAGTAGGTAGATAGGTGTTTAAATGGTAGATAATTAGATTAGAAGACAATTTAAAGGGTATTACACCATCATCATCATCACTTTTAATCCATATGCTCTTCCTCCTCCCTTCTTCCTCTTCCTCTTCATCCTCTTCTTTTTCTTACTCTTCTTACTCTTCTTCTTCTTCTTCCTCCTCACTCCTCCATCACAATAAAAACATTTCTCCAAATTTCCCGTCCCTTCCCTCAGCTAACCATCATTTCTTCCTTATTCCTCTTCCCTTCACCTTATAATCCTTCCCTCCCACATTCCTTCCACCCTCCATCTCCAGCTCCCTACCGTTCTCCTTCCCTCCTCCCTTACAAATACTCGACCCACCTCCTTTCTCCTCCACACATAAAACACCTTCAAGTAATGTGAAAAGGCTTGTCTGGCTGCCGAAGGAAATATTCTCGTAGGCATTGTTAGGCTCCGGAATGAATGAGGTTATGCCAGAAAGTGTTTGTAATAGGGAGCGCTAGAGGGCTTGGTGATGGTGGTGGTGGCGGTGGTGGTGGTAGTGGTGGTTTTAGAAGTAGTAGTAGTAGTAGTTGTTGTTGTTGTTGTTGTTGTTGTTATTAGTGTAGGTATTGGTAGTTTGTTAATAAGAATGATATTTGATACGTAAAGAAAACGAGGTATTGAAATGAGTGACGTAATGTCCGTAGAGTTTTACAGAATATTTTTTTAGTCGCGTATGAAAACAAAATTTACACACACACACACACACACACACACACACACACACACACACACACACACACACACACACACACACACACACACACACACACACACACACACACACACACACACACATTAATCTATACAAACGCATCTGTGAAGTTAAAAGTCGTACATCGTTTCAGTACATTACCTCCCTCCCATATGGTAATCCTACACAAGACCTCGACCACCACCACCACTACCACCATCACCACCACCACCACTACCACCATCACCACCACCACCACCACCACCACGTATAGAGTTACAAGCTAGTTATCTCATCACGTCCCCTTTGTCAATAGTGCGTCGATATTTTAAGAGGATAACATGACGGTAAAGTGACAGACAAATCGACATTCAGGTCCCGCGAATACACATCCATTTTCCTCCTTTTAGCAAGTTATCAAGTGGCTTAGAATCACCCACATGTAATTCAGGCAACTTAACTTGACTTTGGTGAGTTGAACAATAAATAGAATAAGTTTAGTGAGTTTAATATTTCTTCAGTGGTTACATTTCTCGTCCTCGGATTTTTGTTGACCTGTTTTTCTAGCTTTTGTATGTTTTTTTTTTTTATAATATGGGAATAAAAACTATATGCAGTACTTATTATGGAGTCGTACCTGTGTATATAAACTTTTTCTAACTTAATAATGAAGACACGTAAGACAAAGCTAGTCAGTTTATCATCAGTTTTAACTACTTATGAAGAATGTTAATTGAGCTTTAAATCGCTTGACATTATAATTCTAAGATCCTTTTCCTTATTCACTCCATAAGGTTGTTGGTCATTCATTCCAATACTAAACATGATCGCGTGTAAATAACTTATAGATTCATCGACGATAGATATAATTTGCTATTCGCTGATATACATAAATTTACACATACATACATACATACATACATACATACATACATACATACTATACATCTCTGTAGCCTCTATGTACTTATTAATCCCAAGCCATAAATAATTACTCTATTTTTTTTTCTCTCTCTCTCTTCTCTCTCTCTCTCTCTCTCTCTCTTCTCTCTCTCTCTCTCTCTCTCTCTCTCTCTCTCTCATTTCTTTCTCTATTTCTCTTCTGTGAGACCCACTTCCAGGCAGCCTCCGTGAAATAGCTTTACGGCTCATGTTCTCCCGGGATCTAGAGAGAGAGAGAGAGAGAGAGAGAGAGAGAGAGAGAGAGAGAGAGAGAGAGAGTAAGAGAGAGAGAGAGTTTTTCTTCTCATCAATCATTTCTTAAGAATATTCCTATATCCCCTTCCTTCTCCTCCTTCCTCCCTCCTCCTTCCTCTTCTTCCTCTCACTCGCTCATCGCTCCATCTTCTCTTGCCTTCCCTTTTTCTCTCGACCTCTCTCCCTCCATCCCTCCTTCCCTACCTACCTACCTAACTACCTCTCTCTCTCTCTCTCTCTCTCTCTCTCTCTCTCTCTCTCTCTCTCTCTCTCTCTCTCTCTCTCTCTCTCTCTCTAAGGAAAATATACTGTGGCCAGGGAATGCTTCAGATATTTGGTTGAGGTTTTCAAATTACGACGAGAGAGAGAGAGAGAGAGAGAGAGAGAGAGAGAGAGAGAGAGAGAGAGAGAGAGAGAGAGAGAGAGAGAGAGAGAGAGAGAGAGAGAGAGAGCAATAAAGGCCAGGCAGGTAATAAAGGGAACCAGTAATCAGGTCTTATTTGCGTGTTCTTAATGATGTACTATTCGTGTGTACGTGTGTGTGTGTACGTGTGTGTGTGTGTGTGTGTGCGTGTGTGTGTGTGTGCGTGTGTGTGTGTGTGTGTCTTTCTCTCCCTCCGTTCCTTCTTCCCTCCCTTCTCTTGTCTCTTTAGATATACTACTGATACTCTGAGACACACAAAAAATCTGAACGAAAATATATCTTAGGAAAAAAAAAATCTCGTCTAAAAAAATCTTAGGGAAAAAAAATATTTCAGGAATAAAATCTGTTGAAAAAATGTAAGGAAAAAAAAACCTTGACACAAAAATCAGGAACCGTAAATTGTAACCTCTAGAAGGACGGAGGAAAAAATTATGATCATATTTGGTACATTACGTTCAGAGACAAAGGAGATTAATAATGAAAGGTTATACAAATACTATGATTAAAAATGAGAGAGAGAGAGAGAGAGAGAGAGAGAGAGAGAGAGAGATGGAGGGGGTGGAGGAAAAAGTGAAAGGATGAGAGGAACAGGAGGCGACGGGAGGGAAACCTTGAAGGATGGAGGAAAGAAGAAAGAAGAATGGAAAGAGGACAGGTGTGACAGGTGGGAGGAGGAGGAGGAGGGGGAGGGGGAGGGGGAGGAGAGGAGGAGTGGAGGAAAGATGGATGGAATGATGGGAATGATAGGAAAGGATAAGAAGGGAGTGAGTGATGAAAGGTTGTGTGAAGGGAAGGGAGAAGGAAAAGGTATGGAGGAGGGAGGGAGGGAGGGAGGGAGAGGGAGAGAAGGAGGGAGGGAGGAATACTATACAGATTGACTGAAGGAGGGAAGGAAAGAAGGAAAGATTGGATAGAGATAGAGAGAATGAATGAAGAAGAAAGAGGGAAAAATCAAAATAATAAGACGTAAGAGATTAAGAGAAATAGAGAAAGAAGAAAAAATGGAAGTAGGAATTAATAAAGAAGAAGAAAAGAAGGAAGAAGAAGAAAAGAAGAAAAGAAGAAGAAGAAGAGTAAAGAATAAAAGATGAGAAATAGCTATAATGAATAAATGAAGGAGGAGGAAAGCAGAGGAGATGAGAAGGGAAGGAAGGAAGGAAATAGAATAAAGGCAATGAATGGCATAAATGGAGATAGAAGGCGTAGATTAAAAGATAGAGAGAGAGAGAGAGAGAGAGAGAGAGAGAGAGAGAGAAGACAGTTGCCAACTATCCATTAATTGAAGGCATCATCGTTTAATTATCAACAACTCAATCAGCCGCGAAAGGTGTGTTTATTGGGCGTGGCATTTTGCAGGAATTCATTAATTAACATTCAGTCCCACCTGGTGATTAGCACTACCTGTCTACCTGTGTGTGCATGTGCGTGTGTGTGTGTGTGTGTGTGTGTGTGTGTGTGTGTCACTACTACCACCACTACCACCACGGAGGTACATAAGGCACCCGAACCCTCCTCGCCCCGACATTTATGCGGGAGGGAGCGGCAGGAGGAATGAGTCTCCCTTGACGGTTTTATTTCGGCCTCAAATGTAATGTTCGGGGAGGGAATGATGGAAGGAAGGTGGAGGTGAACAAGAATGTGAAGGTGATGAAGAACAATATGAAGGTGAATGAATAAGAATATGAAGGTGAATGAAGGAGAACGAGATGATGAATGAAGATGAATGCAAAATGATGAAGAAATTTAAAAGCATCTATATTATTACATTTTTTGTTTCGACTGATTAAGTTTTTTCCTTGATTATATTACTTTATATATATTTTTTTTGCAATCAAGTAATTAATTGCATGAATCTATTGCATGAAACGAGTTTATGACACACACGAAAAGATAGTATCATTCTATTAATTTACATATTTATTTTATCAATTCATATATTTATCTATTTATTTACCTTTATTTCTCTCGATTCACTTAATATTCACTAGATTAACCTTTCATTATTCTTACATTCATTTTATCCTTTCCATACATTTCTTCATCCATTCATTCATTAATCAACTCATTTATATATTCAAATTACATCACAATAACAATTAAACACTAAATCCTAACTCCACATAACCCCAAAATCACGATGCTAAAATGAGTGGAGTTACATCACAAACACACCCACTCATCCTAGCCTGGGTTCGAATCTTACCCACTCCTAGCAACTCACTTAGCCATGCCACCTGTCCATCCAACACTTCCCTGCAGGTCTGGGGGGTAAATGGGCCTTTGAATTAACAACGTGTGCAAGGTAGCTACAGCGGCTTAAGTGAGGGAGTGTCTGTGTGTCTAAAGGGTAAGACTTAGAGGATAGATACAGGTTAATAGGTTCAGGAGACTGGGATGAGTGCTGTGGCTATGCTCCTTATGATGTATGGTTTCCTTGTTTGTTAGTTTGTGTTATTTGTTAGTAAAGTGTGCTTGTTGGAGAGAGAGAGAGAGAGAGAGAGAGAGAGAGAGAGAGAGAGAGAGAGAGAGAGAGAGAGAGAGAGAGAGAGAGAGAGAGAGAGAGAGAGAGAGAGAGATAGTAATCCTGTCATCCGCCACAAGGTCGTAACCCTCGTCATCTCACCTGCCCCTTAATTAACTTTTATCACCTGTCCTCTATTTGCTTTTAGGGCGGCTTGATGGAGGGAGAGAGGGAGGAATGCCGGAAATGATGGAGGCTGGGAGGGGGGAGGAGGAGGAGGAGGCGGAGGAAAGAGGAGGAGGAGTGAGAGAGAGATGAGTTATACAATGTTCGTGAGTATTGGTGACTATGTGTTGGTGTTTGCCTTTCTCTCTTTATTTCTCTCTCTCTCTCTCTCTCTCTCTCTCTCTCTCTCTCTCTCTCTCTCTCTCTCTCTCTCTCTCTCTCTCTCTCTCTCTCTCTCTCTCTCTCTCTCTCTCTCTCTCTCTCCAAGTCCCATTCAGTCATAATTAAAGTGAATCGCAGTACTGATATAGTAGTAGTAGTAGTAGTAGTAGTAGTAGTAGTAGTAGTAATAGTGAATAGTAGCAGTAAATAGTAGTAATAATAACGTTAAGGAAAACAGAAACAATAATGATAATAAAAAAGATAAATACACTACTAATTTACATACATTTAAATTCACCCACTCGTCTCCCAATTTTCCAGACACACTGCATTACCATCTTTCTCTCATAACACCAACAATAAACTCACATAAGTAACAACCAACCAACACACACACACGTAGCGGTAATGTAGCTCTAAACATCTACCTTAACACTGCCGGAAATTCATCTACGTACATTAGGAGTAAAGTAGAGATTTCCGTACCTGCAGGCCACTTAGAAAGGGAGTAACCAGTTGTACCTGAGCTGCAAGGGAATTAAGATTGTCTATCATCTTCTAGCGTCTTGCAACACCTACCTTGACTGTGCTCTTTGCGTTACTGAAATATATAGTGGTTGTCGTGGCTTGTTCTTGTTCCTATTGCGTTAACTTTGTATATATTATGTTATGTCTCTTCCTCTCTGGTTCTTATGGTATGTAACTAAAGAGGAAGGGAGGAATGAGGTATAAGAAAAGTTGGGTTGTATTCCTTCCTCCTCCCTTGCATGTCTCTCTCAGTATGACATTAAAAACGGTGGAGCAAAACATTAAGTAATATTTGGCTTTTTTCTTAGTATTTCCTTTTTTTAATTTACATATAAGTGAGTCTGAGCAACAGTTACAAAAAAGTATATATATGAAGAAGAAGAAAGTTCGCTGAAATTCTTACTCCCAGAAGAAATACATAAAAAAAAGTTATGTATGAATATTTTAAGTATGGAAGTGAAAGTGAATGTATAGTATAACAGTTACGGGATCAAGGAAAGCTTATTACTATTATTCATCTTCATTCACTGCTTGCCTTATGCATTCACAACTCATGTTCATCTCACCTTCAAAGCATAATATTTACACGCCACGAGAGCCAACCATTACCCATATATTCAAACTCAGTTGTATATGGTCAGTATCTCATTGTACATACACATAAGTAGTGGAAATACTGTATGCAAATAGCGCACGAGTCATCTCACCAACACGCTACCTTCATTAACTTTATACCTGCCTTCATATCTTCAAATTACGAGTACATATTCACAACGAATTGGACGCAGCAGTAGTAAAATCCTTCGCTTCTGATGCATAGATAATCCTAAACTTTAGTAGATAAATCTTTGCCATTCCTTCTTCCTTGATGCACTAATTAAGTCCTAATATGACCCTCTCCCTCCCCTCAATCCTTCCTTCCTTTCCTCCCTCGATAAAGTTAAGTGATTGACGCTAATTTCAATCTAATACACGTGCATCGCTTAAGGAAGGCAACAAGACTAATCCATCAAGTTTACCTGAAGGTGATATATTGTTTAAGAACCGAGCGAGCGAGCGAGCGAGGGACTTCACAACACCAGGGAAGTGACGTCACAGAGGGTTGAGTCACGCCGAGGGATGAAAATTGGGTTTAATGTTGAGGGGGAACTCCGAGAAACGTCATAGAAAACGTATGCCAGGTCCCAGGAGTCATGGGGAACGTTTAATAGGCTCCAGGAATCCAGGCCACAACGAAGAAAAATAAGAGAGGTCGGGGAAACCAGATCAACAAAGGGAGATGATGCTTGCGTGACTAATAGGATATATAGGAGACACCTGAAGGATTTTAAATGACTTTTGGTGAGGTGTATGGGGGTGTAGGAAGCAGATTGACTTACTAAAAACAAGGTGGTGTTAGTAGAAAACCTTTATAACGCAGTGAAATTGTTTTATTATTCCTATAGGAGGTTGCATTACACTTTGGGACAGGTGGATGGCAGTAAGGCTTGCATACTGACCCTTAGAGGAGGTAAGGTGATAGAAAATGAAGTAGAGTTATACTAGAAAGCTGAATGATGGTGTGGAAAGCTTATAGAAACTTGGGACAACCTCACAGCACGTCTTAAGCTTGAGTGGTAACAGGAAAAGCTAGACAGAGTACGTAGGAGTGACGCTGTGAGGCTCAAAATGAAGGTCAGGAAAGGGTGGTGTTGAAGGGTGACGAGGGGAACGCTAAGTGACGCTACGGAGGGTGAGCTAATGTCAATTCGAGGTCAGATGAGGTCAAGTGAGAAATTTAAGGAAAAATTCTATTCATTGGTTAGTAGTAGTTTTTTTGCGTATGTGATTTGAGGGCAATTGAGGGGAAATTAAGTAGGTTTTGAGGGATTTTTTTTTTATTTTTACATGGGGAAACTAATTTTTTTGTGTGTGGGTGGTGATGGTATGAGGAATTTTATGGTGAAATGACCTTGACTATGGGAGCTGGTTGACCTCTCACCTCTCCTTCCTCCCCTTACTTCTGAACACCCATTAACAACCATTTTCAGCAAACCATTTCTAATCACACAGTATAACCCATTAGACCCTATTAGACCTCAACCCCTTATTGAATCACGGGGGAGAGACTGCATCACGTCTTGGGGTCTAAGGGGAGGTGTGAGGCCGAATATTGGACTCAAGCTAAAGTACAAGAGGCTTTGAGGTGCATCAGAGGCAGTGTGTTGGTATGACAGTCTGGTTATAGAGGCTCTGAAAACATTTTAGTCTCCCCATAATATTTATACCTGACTTACCTTTCACTTGAATTTGCTGTAGAAGATAGAAAGGAATACAAAAGATGAACAGACAGCAACAGTCCTACTACATCTAACATAAGAATACATAGGAATAGATTGAGATGGTAACTTCAATATAACCCTATTTTTTACTCTTTATATTAGAAACTTTTAATTTTTTTTTTTTTATTCACTTTAGCTCTTAGGATCACTGTATCTCCCACACACACATGGCCCGGGAAGGTCAGGTCAGGTCAGGTCACATAATGCATGTCGTGAAGGTAGGGAATGTAAATTTTAGTATCCATTACGCGTCTGACAGGGCCCCTCACCCCCCTCTCCTTCACCCCCCCCCTCCTTCACCCCCCTCAGCAGGCGGACCCGTGAGGCGCATAACATTGCTGCCTCTCAGGGCTAGATTGGGGGAGGAGGAGGAAGAGGAGGAAGAGGAAGAGGGAAAGAGCTAATTGTGGCGTCGTTTCCCGTAATTGATACCGTGTGTCGTTGATTCTTTCTTTACTCTCTTTTATTTCACTTTTTTTCCCCTCTCTTTTTTTTCTCTCTCTTTCTCTTTCTTTCTTTTAATATTGACCGAAATTTTGCTTTTAAGATACTAGAAAGACTCTGTGTGTATGTTTATCTCATTTTTTTTTTTTCTCTCTCTCTCTCTCTCTCTCTCTCTCTCTCTCTCTCTCTCTCTCTCTCTCTCTCTCTCTCCTCTCTCTCTCTCTCTCTCTCTCTCTCTCTCTCCTCTCTCTCTCTCTCTCTCTCTCTCTCTCTCTCTCTCTCTCTCTCTCTCTCTCTCTCTCTCTCTCTCTCTCTCTCTCCTTGTGTCTTCATGTAGTCTTATTTCTCCATGAATGTTACTTGCTTTTTTTTCTCTTTCTTTCTTTCTTTCTTTCTTTCTTTCCTTCCTCTAATCTTAATGTCTCTCTTTTTCTTCTTTTTTCTCTGTGTTCGTGTTATCATATCGTGTTTTAATGTTATTTTTGTAATGGTCGTTGGTTTGCATTCTGTGGTTTATTTTACAGTAAGATTAAACTTTTTTATGTAATTTTCCTTTCTAAAGTTTCTGTATTTAACTCTAACCTAAAACTGCATCTCTTTATATTTTCTTCCTTCATTTATTTAAGTTTTAACGAAAAGTTGGTGATATAAAAATGTGTATATAATGAAAAGTTTAAAAAGAAAAACTAATACCACGGTACAGCTTTTGGAAAATGAATACCACGAAATAAAAAATACTGATTCGTTAATAAAAGTTAGTCGTGCGTTGTTAGTGTGTCTTGTGGCGGGAGGAAATGACCTGATGTGTTGAGGGGAGGAAGGAAGTCGTTCTGGAGTGCCTGATGGAAGGTGTGGAAAGCTGGAAACACCTGGATGACTCTTACTTTAGAATGTAGGACAGAAAATGGAAGAGTAGCGATAGGCATGAAGGAGTATTGGTATATTTAAAGGAATTGAATTATTATAGACACTTAGAACTCTCTCTCTCTCTCTCTCTCTCTCTCTCTTACTCGTTATCTATTTCTCTCTGTATACGTGTTTAGTGAGGTTCTTAAATGGTTTTGTGAAGTAATGAAAAACCATACATACTAATATAGACGGTTTTTCTTATCTAAATTTTTTTGATCGAGTAAAAAAAATGTAAAAAGAAAAAGTGGTCTGTTTTTTCAATAAAGTAAAATAATAAAAAAAAAATAAAAAAAAAAAGGAAGAAAAGAATATATAGTCTATTTTATCTAAGTTTTTTTGATTAAGTAAAAAAGAAAAATCAAAAATCAAATAATAATAGTGTTTAATCTAAGAGAGGTGACAAAAACAAATAGCCTTTGATGCAATTAACGCAACATTTATGATGATTAATAGCATAATTATTACGCTGTGATTGTGTGAACTTTATTTTATGGGATGCCACCTTTTAATTTGCTTTTATTTCTCTTTCTTTTTTTTCCCCTAGTACGGAGCCGCCATTGTAAGGAGGGGAAAAAAAGGGTGAGGAAACTTTACTCGCTTCATTTTCTACCTTAGTGTTTCTGCGTCAATTTTTTTTTTTTTTTTTTTTTTTTCCTTCATAATGTAATTTTTTTCTATTTGTGGTCAGGGTAGTCATGCATTTTTTTTTATCTCTCTCTTTTTTCTCTCCCTCTCTCTCTCTCTCTTTCTCTTTCTTTCCTACGTAAGCAAAGGTACTATTTTTATCTCCCTTCCTCTTAAATTATCATCTTAACACTGATAATTCCTCCTTAACCTCTTACTACACTATCCCCCCTTCTCTCTCTCTCTCTCTCTCTCTCTCTCTCTCTCTCTCTCTCTCTCTCTCTCTCTCTCTCTCTCTCTCTCTCTCTCTCTCTCTCTCTCTCTCTCTCTCTAAACGTATGCGATTATGTCCGTGTAAGTCACTTTGAGGGGAAGGCAAAGAGGGGAGAGAGAGAGAGAGGATAGGGGAGGAGAGAGAAAGAGAAGGAGGAGGAGGAGGAGAAAGAGGAGAGAAGGAATGGATGTAGAAGTAAGAAACGTGAGGAGGAAGAGAAGTAGGAAGGAGGGAGAGAGGTGAATGAGGAGGGAAATAAAGACGGAGGTTTAGGAGAGGAAAAAAAGGGAAATGGAAAGAAAGTGGAAGAAAAGTAGAAATGAAAAGGGAAATTAGGTGGAAGGAGGCAAACGAAGAGGTAATAGGAAGGCAAAAAAAAGAAAGGGAGGAGATAGGGATAAGGAGAGAAGGGAAAAAAAGGGAACGGGAAATAAAGAGAGGGGAAGGTGGAAATTGAGGGTCATAGAGGAAGTGAGGAGGAGGTAGAGATGAGGAAAACGAGAGCAGGTTAGGGAAGGGTAAAGGGGAAAAAAGGAAAGAAAGGGAGAAAAGATAAACCAGAAAGACCACAATTACGCGCCAAAATTAATAGTAATTCGTCACCAAAGTCCTGAAAATTTACGGCTCCTGAAACACGCACTTCGTTTTCTGTTGTCTCTTCCCATTTTCTTTTTTCTTTTATTTTTTTCTATTTCTCTATTTTTTATTATTCCGTGTGAGGGAGGGAGGCGGCGCGGTGGCGGTGGTCACGTGGAGAGAATTAATTTATTTCAGGGAGAGAGAGAGGGTGAGTGAAAGGGTTAGTGGTGTGTGTGTGTGTGTGTGTGTGTGTGTGTGTGTGTGTGTGTGTATGTGTGTGTGTGTGTGTGTGTGTGTGTGTGTGTGTGTGTGTGTGTGTGTGTGTGTGTGTGTGTGTGTGTATGTGTATGTGTATGTGTGTGTGTATGTGTTTTATAATTCATTCGTGTGTGTATTCGTTATTACTGCCTACGGTGCGCCTCCTGTCATTCTTTTGTTTCCTGTTAGGGTAGGAAAAGATAAATCAACAACAACAACAACAACAACAACAATAACAACAACAGCAACATCAACACGTACCTTCATACCTTACCTCTCCCCCCTTGACAGTCTTGCCTTGTCTCCGGTACAGCTGACACGCTTACCTCCAGTCTCCACACCTCAACTCCTTCCCTGCACTACGTACACTCCCTACTCTGGCGTCACCACCACGACAGTCGCGTCACTCAGAGGCCCTAAGTGCAGCCAGCCTTAGTTCTGCGGGAAGAGAAGGGGAAGGGGACTGGTAGTGTTGGGAATCCGCCCATTCCTATCTTTTCGTATAAAACGTTGCACAGCCTCGTAACTGGATCCTTTGCCTGGCCGAGGTCCGCTGCGTCTAGACAGGCACGCGTGGCTGGCATGTTTCATTTCAGTGGAGCGATCTTTCTTTTCTGAATGATGTTTCAATTTTTGTTGAGTCAGGACTCCACCACCACCACCACCTTGCTGTGCTTACTGCGGGAAATACTCTACATCTAACTCTGCTCCCTCTTTTCGTTAACACGTAACGCCCTATTCTGTCTTTTACGTGGCGGTAACGGAAAATAGAGTCCAAATAAGAGAAAAAGGAAAGAATGCCACTCACTCGCCCTACAGCCACATTCACGCCTCTTACCGCCTTCCACTATCATTCGTTTTCTATGCCATGAAATTTTCCGCCGCTGCGCCTCACTCGATAGCCAGTGGTTTACCCCGACAGCTTCATCGTGGCTTAGGATCCCAGATATCAACGGCGCGTCGCATTCTCACAAACCAAATTGCTTCACTCCCTCAGACCCACACAGCCCCCCTGACACCCCTTACCCTAGCCTCAGTGACTCAGCGCTTCCTTCCCCCCATTACCACACCTTCTGCTCGCTCTTCATCACCCTCACACCCCTCACATCCTCCCCTCCTGACTTGTACGAGTGTGTTCCCTTCCCCCAGTGTGTCCTCCTCACTCATGCCTCCCACCTGCTCACACTGCCTTGCCACCCTTAATCCACTCTCTCTCCCTCTCTCTCTACATACACACATACACACACGTTTATTTCAGTATTGCCTCCTCAATCTTATGTTCTTGTCTTTCCCTCACCGTAACTGAATGTCATATGACTCTCCCCTTAATGATGATGATGATGATGATGATGATGATGATGATGAAGGGTATCAAGTACTTATATATTAGGTTTTCAGTGTATTGTAAGAGTAGAGTGAGAGGTTAATGTGCTTCTTTATGTACTATACTTATAATTGTTTGCTCTGCCGTCTGCCTTTTAGCTTAACATAACGCCATATGACCTTTGATTTCTGACGCTTACTTTTTTTTCAAATTAACTCACTCACTCACACGTAACATGATTAAAGTAAAGAAAAAAAACGAAAAAAGTGGAAAAAGTAGCTAGATTGTATTTTTTTGGATAAATTTCACTATTACTTCAATTATTTTCGTTTTCTTCTCAGTAAGTCACCGTGATCTGATCAATACGTAACTTTTCTTTCTTCGCCCCTCTCTCTCTCTCTCTCTCTCTCTCTCTCTCTCTCTCTCTCTCTCTCTCTCTCTCTCTCTCTCTCTCTCTCTCTCTCTCTCTCTCTCTCTCTCTTTCTCTTTCTCTTTCTTCTTATGGGACTTTTTTCCCCCATAGCCTCCGTACCTTGTCTTCCATCTACCTTTTTTTCCCTTTTTTTTTTTACCATTATAAGATTATTTTTCACCTTAAGACTTTTATATCACAGGATTTTTCACCGTCAACGATCTATACTTTTTTTTCCTCCTTTCCTTTCTTCCTTCTTTCTGTTTTTCTTTCTTTACATTACACAACTTTGGTATCTCAGAATTTTATTACACACACACACACACACACACACACACACACACACACACACCACACACACACACACACACACACACACACACACACACACACACCATAACAAAACAAGGCTGTTAGTGATGTCTATAGAGAGACGAGTAACAGTATACACACGTCCCCGTGTATGTGTGCGTTTGTGTGTGTGTTGGATAGAGGACAGACGATGCTAGATGAGAGAGAGAGAGAGAGAGAGAGAGAGAGAGAGAGAGAGAGAGAGAGAGAGTGGTTGCCTTAAAGTAGGTGTCTCCTGATCTTAGCCTTGTATAGACTTACCTTTGCTCTTTCTCCTGTATTAAGGTGTTATGTGCAGTGCTATTGTGTTGAGAGTGTTCCTCCTTGTGTTGCAGCTTGGCTTGTGTTGTGTGTCGTGTGTTATGTGTCGTGTGTTGTGTGTCAGGGCAGAGAGTGAGGTACTGAGAAGCCTTACTGCATATACCAAAAGGACATGCAAACTTGTGGTGGAAGGAAGTACCAAAAATTGTGAATAACTGTGGACTTGAGAGACTACAGAGACGATATACCTGTTTCAAAGGGCATTAGATTTACTAGTTGACAGTGTGCATGCAGTTTCCAGCATCAAGAGGGAAAGGACGGAGGAGGAAACAGGAAAACAGTGCTGAAGTGAAATGCAAGGAAATGTTACTAGCAAATAATATCGTTCCTCATGTAAGCTAGTTAGGTGAAAGAAAATGTATGAGTACCAAGCAAAGCCAAATTTACCTGAGTGAGTGAGTGAGTGTCTCTTGTAAATTTAAGGCTTCCTCACACCCTCACAGTTTACAGTTTGCAGGATAAAGCCATTTCGGTCTCTCCCTCTCTCTCTTTGACTTGTTACGCAGATGCCAGGTAGAAATATTTAACCTCAGAGAACAAAAGATTTCCTACACCACTTATACCCAACTTATAAATTACAGGAACTAAAGGAAAAGAGAGAATAAACGATGAATAAAACAAAAAGGAAAGAATCAGAGAACTCAAATTACCTTGGTGGTGGTCATTTTTCAATCCACTTTTCATGAACTTTTTTGCGAGAGAGAGAGAGAGAGAGAGAGAGAGAGAGAGAGAGAGAGAGAGAGAGAGAGAGAGAGAGAGAGAGAGAGAGAGAATAATTCTAGCAGTACAAGCGGAGAGGAAGAGACAGGTAGACTAACTTTGAACAACAAGGCAAGAGCTGTCAGGAGTGAGTAGCCAGTAACCAGAAAGATGAAAAAACAGCCGCGGTAACAGCAGGGAAGACACACACTAAAAGACAGACGGAAAGAAAGAAATGACAAAGAACAGACAGCAAGACCAGAAACGAAAGACAAGGACACGTATAAATAAAACGAATAAATGTGGAAATAAAACAAATGCAATAGATAAACATA
>JAXIVD010009491.1:7500-10000 GCA_036785275.1 Cancer borealis | reverse complement strand
TCTCTGTCTCCAATAAATTACAACGTCTTTCTCATTATTCGTTACAAATTGATGGTAATGAAAGTATAAACGCAAAACTACAAGACATATAAATAGCTCGGCAGCAAAATATTTGGATAAATGAACTGTCACTATCATCATTGGAGAAAAATAATAATAGATCAATCAGCGAATAAAAAATTGATACAAACTAAATGATTAACTAATTGAAAAGAAAAGAAAATATTGTCAAATCATTCATTGAACCTCACATTTACTCCAGTCAGTCAATTTAGGTCCAATCGAGGTATTTTCTCTCTTATTGCTGAGATGCAGAATTACGTTATGGGTTATTATGAGTTAGTTGGGAGTTACATTATGATACATTGTGCTGCTCGTCGCTCCTTGTGTCAATATCCTCAGTGTGCAGACAGCCACAAGGACGCCATGCACGGCGCACCATAACAAAACCTGATCGAGGAAGAAGGAGAAACCAACAACAAAAAAATCCTACCTTAAGTCAGTGTAAGAAAGAGTGGGTAGTAAAGGTAACACAAGTTGATATTGTGAAATGGTTTATTATGAAAATGAAGCCGTCATGAAGCCTATTAAACTTTATGATTTTCTGCTGAGACAAACATGCAACTTTCGTATATCAGACAACTGCGTCAGTGTCTGCAGCTGGAGGAAACCTGAGGAGAAGGACTGCAGCGTGTGATGAAGGAGGTGAAGCAGCGAAGACAAGTCCATCAAGGTTGCCGAGAAGACTTCCATCAACTTGTCATGTAACGGGAAGACAGAATGGCGTTGTCTTCTCGCTTTTCCAAATAGTTTTCAAAAGAAGGCAGAGTCTCGTAGATGGTGTCAACGTTACGACCGTCGTCAGCAGAGTTCTGATGTAAGTTGTCTGTGACGTACACGTCTTTGTGATATTTCTCAATATCTTCATAATAGTGTTCCTCGGAACCGATTCCGTCGACCCCTCCGTATCTTGTCTCATCCAACACATAAGGATTCTCGTAACGCGTCGCGTAGCTCACCACCACTGTATTCGGGTCGGTTGGAGATTTGCCTTTTCGTAAAGCTTCGACCTTCTGTTTGATTCGTTCCAGAACTTCCTCGTCAAACTTGTCATATATCTGCAAACATAGTAATGAAGCCATTAGAAAAATAACAAATTCAGTCTGTTTCGTGGTGACACTAATTTACTCGTATGTCTCATTCCAACAACTAATAACATCATGACACAGGTATTGGAAGCGTTATGCTTAATGAAGTAGACTAACATGACATGAATTCATAACACGATATACATCATGACTTACCGGATATTTCATGGGTAATACTGAAGCGTGTTTCTTCTTCCTTTGATACTTGAGGTAGACCAACACGGAACAGAGGACAGCCAGCAGGAACGTCGCCACGATCATGAATCCCGCAATTATCCACATGCTATAGAATACGTAGCCTGCCACTGAGGCCTCGTTAAGGTCACCAGGGACACAGTTGAAGAGGATTTTGGCACCTCCATCGGCGAACATTGTGAAGCCTTTAAAGCCATGCAAGAACCATGAGTCACGTGTCATGCAGGAGAGTGTCTTATTCCCGAAAGAGACTCTAAAGGAGTGGCGATCGAATCCTCGTCGCCTATGCTGGTAATGTTCCACCTTCACGAGCTTCCATTGGCTGCCTTCTACACGAGTCAAATCTTCAGCGTTGAGTGTGATGTCTTCGTCTGAGTATAAATTAACCGACATATACAGGACGCTCTGCAGATTTAGCTTCAATACAAGTTTCTTAAAGGATGATTCAGGTTTCACATAGAAGAAGAACGACTTTCTTGACAACGTCTTAACTTTGTGAAGATCAGTTTCAGATTTTGTGGTGATGTTGAGAATTTCGCAAGCATCTGCCTGGCTCTGTCCCAGCTCTTGTTCTTCCTTCTCTAAAGAGTCTTCAGATGTCTGTAGGCCATTTGTAATATATATGGGAGAGGAGAAAGGTGAGTGGATGGAAACTCTAGAATCAGCAGGTGAGTAGATGGAAACCTCAGAATTAGCATGAAACAAAGCGCCTCCCAGCGTTGCTTCCAACACCACACACATAATGCAAATCCAAGACACTGCTGGTGCCATGGTGCTGCACGTCTCAGTCTTTCCCTTTACTGAAGCTGCATTTAACTCCACACTCAAACAACCTTTTCTCTGCCGCGTTCACAGTTTACAGGGAGCCTTTCAACAGCCTATTTATTTTTCTTAAGAGCACTTAATACGCGTGTCACCGAGCCAAGGCGTGTAACAACAATGAGAGGCAGTAATGTGGTAGAAAGTCACCACGGGAATCACCAATAGGATGTGACGCACTAAGTACAAAGGAAATTGTGATGCAATCCCCAAATTGTGAGTCACCACCTCGGTGACTCGACCCTCAGTGACGACACTCAAAACAAGGCACCGTCCTTAAACTAAGACCCTGAACTCCACAAAGACGCAAGACTCACTGAAAATAAAAAGAGCAAAAT
>JAXIVD010009491.1:0-2500 GCA_036785275.1 Cancer borealis | reverse complement strand
GTAATAATGATAATATGAAAGGAATTCCCATAACAATCTAAAAAATTCCCCGACATAGGAGGGTCTAGCCTTATTCTTTCTTTTTCGTTTTTTCTTTGGAGTGTGAAAATCTATAATCATACGTTTTCACCCTAAGGCATAAATCCTTGTCTACACCGATGATGTATGGTGCCCTGCCTGTCTAATATGGATAATAATAATAATCATACGAGTACGTGAGCTGAGACTAGGGTTACACTAAACATTCCCGAGACGTCTATCGCTCACACCCTCTTCATCATCCTACATCGTTTCCTCTTTCCTCTCCTTCCTGCTCTTCATCGTGAGTCGACTCCTATTCCCCTGTGCCAGGCATCATATTTATTGTTCCTTCTTGCCCTCCTTTCCTATCCTCACACGCACGTCACACTAATCTCTCACGCTCATCCTCTACAACTACATGACCCATTTATTCAGATTATCAACGGATATGCCCTGTTTTCACTAGAGAATTTCGTGAATGTGAAACTAATAATAATAATTGTCTATGGTTGTATAAATAGATAAATTACTTTGATGATCAACTCTAGTAAGAAAGGTTGTGTGTGTGTGTGTGTGTGTGTGTGTGTGTGTGTGTGTGTGTGTGTGTGTGTGTGTGTGTGTGTGTGTGTGTGTGTGTGTGTGTGTGTGTGTGTGTGTGTGTGTGTGTGTGTGTGTGTGTGTGTGTGTGTGTGTGTGTGTGTGTGTGTGTGTGTGTGTGTGTGTGTGTGTGTGTGTGTGTGTGTGTGTGTGTGTGCACGCGCGTACACTCTATTTGATATGGATATCTAAATTATCTATATATTTTACTTGTGATATTGAAGACTTGTTTGTTGGCAACACGTTGGTAGTTTGTGTGATTTTGTAACGCAAACATGTTTTTCACAGTAAAGTAAAAGGATTTCTAATGTAATTCAAGGTGATAAGCGAGTGATGTATTTTTTTTTTTATGATCGCGTCGTAATATGAAACGGAGCTTCAGTGAGTGTGAAAACAGACACATTGCATCGCATTATAAGTATTATTATTTTCTAACTTGCGTGTTTAATGATATCGATTGTTTTGTATTGTCATGCTTGATATTAAACACTGATATACATATAAATAAACCAGTATTTCAAGTATATATCCTGTGTGTGTGTGTGTGTGTGTGTGTGTGTGTGTGTGTGTGTGTGTGTGTGTGTGTGTGTGTGTGTGTGTGTGTGTGTGTGTGTGTGTGTGTGTGTGTGTGTGTGTGTGTGTGTGTGTGTGTGTGTGTGTGTGTGTGTGTGTGTGTGTGTGTGTGTGTGTGTGTGTGTGTGTGTGTAATAATATTAATAATAAACGGTTTATCAATAAGGGAGTCATAAACTCAAAATATACATATGAAAGGAATCAATATGCTAGGATATAACTAAATTTACATAGAGTTTAAGGTGAGTACAATAGAAGGGATCGCACTCATTTTAAAGCAGTTGGTCATCGGCGCTTGGGATTAATTTGGTGTTGTGTTTTGTAGTATGAACGGGGGAGGGACCTCGGGAGGGGAGCAGATTACAGTGTCGAGGGTGTTTTGAAAGGCCTTCCCCAAGTTTCCTCAGAGCCTCCTCATGTATGACAGACAGCCTCGATAGACTAGAGTGGAGAGAGCATTTTCATAGTAGTTGTTAGCGAGAAAAGAAAACAATTATAATTTTAGAAACCATAGAAAACATTAATAAAAAGAAACCAAGAAAAGGTATTGAAAAGGCTAATAATTTTGTATGCGTATTTTCGGTTATTTTTCATAGATTCTTATTTTTCTTTGTTTATTGGTACCAATATACTTTTTATATATATATTAGAACTATTTTGAATATAATTAATGCATTATCTCCCTTTTATTTTATATAATTTTAATGCAAACTCAAAATGTTACGTCAAAACAATATCTCATGTTTAGTTAATTTCCCTTAATAAGAAACAAAACATTATGAAAACATTTAAGATAAATCAGAAAACAATTATAATAATTCTAGAGACCATAAAAAACAGTAGTAAACAAAGAAATGCATCTTGAGCGAGATGGGAACCTTAGTCTATCTAGCGACAAGCTGGGACGTCATCGATTGACCTACTGAGCAGTGTGTGTGTGTGTGTGTGTGTGTGTGTGTGTGTGTGTGTGTGTGTGTGTGTGTGTGTGTGTGTGTGTGTGTGTGTGTATGTGTATGTGTATGTGTGTGTGTGTGTGTGTGTGTGTGTGTGTGTGTGTGTGTGTGTGGGTGTGTGTGTGTGTGTGTGGGGGGGGGGGGTGTATGTGTGCCCTTGGATGTATAGGTAGAGGTAATAGTTGAGGTACATACATACATACACACATACATACAAGGTTTGAGGTATCGGGTTGTGATGCTCATCCTCGCACCTGCCTTGTAGCGCGTCCCCTGTGATGGGTTTGACAGTCATCTTTGCACGAAGGTTTAAGCACAAATTGTGAGGAAATGCCCGCCATTACATTAACACTAAC
>JAXIVD010009490.1:5000-10000 GCA_036785275.1 Cancer borealis | reverse complement strand
ATCAGTACAGAAGATTAATTTACACTCTATCGATCAGATATAACAAGAAGACGAATGATTTCAAGATAATTGGTAAAAAGAGATTCTCGACAAACGAAGCCAAACACTTGTTGAATCTGGTCGTTAACGTCTGGAGTTCTTTGTCCGACGGATGGCATTGATTGCATAACAGTTAAGTGTTTTCAAGACAGAGCAAACATATATTTTGACCCGAGACAAAGGTATTATCCATCATCAAAAGAAATATAATTAAATTCTTCCCAATGTTTTGATGTAGTGTCGGTTTTTTTAAGTAATTGTTGGTGGTGTGGCACTGCATAGTTTTCCTTGATTGTGGTAGTAGTAGTAGTAGTAGTAGTAGTAGTAGTAGTAGTAGTAGTAGTAGTAGTAGTAGTAGTAGTAGTATAAGTAGCAGTAGTAAAACTCTAACTTTATCCAAGAAGAAACATTCATCCATTTTCCATTCAGTATGATTTATTTTCTTACCTCCAAGCTGCGGCTGGAAGGAGTGGTGGGTGGGGAGGAGCCTTCAACTATACTATCCTATGTTTCTCATTTTGGATCAGGTAGTGGAGTTTATCACAAGCTGAATCGTAAAGGTTAAAGGTTTTCTGCTGTTTGTTCTTTTGTTCTTCACTCTACGTCCTTTGTGTTCCTTTGTGTTATTCCTCTTCCTCCTCCTCCTCCCCCTACTATCACCACCACCACCACCACCACCACCACCACCACCACCACAATTGCAGTTTGCCACACTAGCTATTGCGTTTAACCTTTTCATTGCTTACCCTGCACTAAAAAATATTTGATATATTAGCCGCTCGCTGACAAGGTAAAAGAAGAAAAAAAAGACAAAAAACTGTCCAAATAATATACATGTTGGCTTTTTATTGCGAACAGACAGACAGATAGATAGACAGACAGGCACCGATGGCTGTCGAAAGTGTAGAGTGAAAATTTAATGTAGTAATGACAATGGACAGGAGAATAATTGGTAGACTATGATTATTATTATTATTATTATTATTATTATTATTATTATTATTATTATTATCATTATCATTATTATTATTATTACTATTACTATTACTATTATAATTATTACTATTAAAATGATCATCACCACTATCAATATTATCATAATTAACATCATTAGCGTGCCTGTTACAAAGGCTTACAGGACTAGTGGTAGTAATAAGGAATTGCGCTGAATAATGGGAGGTGATTTTGGGCACGTAAGTCTAATTAGTCGGCTTAATTAGGTTACCTGGAGACAAAAGGTGTCACTGAAAAGAGAGATTATCGAACAGTGCTTCTTTTAATACGGCCAGGCTAATAAAGCACCGTTGAGGGATGTCTGTCGTGCATGTCTGTCTGTTTATGTCTGTTTATGTCTGTTTATGTCTGTTCATGTCTGTTTATGCCTGTTTATGTCTGTTTTTATAGGTTTAGTTTATTCGTATTCAAGTACTATATGCATTATTATATTGTATGTCTGTTATTGTCTTTATATCATGTGTATGTCTTATTTTTGTTTTTGTTTTTGTTTGTTTGTATCTCTATTTTTCTTGATGTTTATTTGTTTATGTCTATTTTAACCTTTATTCATTTTATTATTCTTTGTAACTTAATGCATCGCTTTTTTTTTCATCTTTTCTCTGATTTTTCTTTATTCTTTTTTTTGTTTAGTCTCACGTACATAGTGTTTATCTGTATGTCTATCCTTGTGTATGTTTATGTTGATCTATGTATGTGTCATTTCCTTCAACTAAGCAATTTTATCCATTACTTTTTTTTCTATCTTTCTCTCTCTCTCTCTCTCTCTCTCTCTCTCTCTCTCTCTCTCTCTCTCTCCTCTCTCTCTCTCTCTCTCTCTCTCTCTCTCTCTCTCTCTCTCTCTCTCTCTCTCTCTCTCTCTCTCTCTCTCTCTCTATTTATCAACTCATGCTTTCAATTTCGTGTTTCCGAAGTTAGATCGAAATTCTGTCCAAGATTCCCAGTGATGAATTGTAATTTTTCCCCTTTCCCTCCCTCTCTCCCCTCTCTCCTTCCCTCCCTCTCTCCCCTCTCTCTTCTTCTCTCCCTCTCTCCCTCTCCCACTCTCTTTCTCTTCCTCTTTCCCTCTTTCCTACCTAGTTTTCTCCGATATTAAAGCAATTCCTCTTCTCCGCCGGTCACGTCCTGGAATTGAGGAGACGAAGAGAAGTAATGGAGGAAAGTAAGGAAGAGAGAGAAGAGAGAGAGAGAGAGAGAAGAGAGAGAGAGAGAGAGAGAGAGAGAGAGAGAGAGAGAGAGAGAGAGAGAGAGAGAGAGAGAGAGAGAGAGAGAGAGAGAGAGAGAGAAAAAAAAAAAAAGAGAGAAAGAGAGAGAGGAAAAATATTAAAGGTCGTATGTATGCAAGAGAGAGAATAAGGGAGGGAGGGAAGGCGGAGAGTGCTGTTTGTGTTTTACTAAGCACGGGTTACCCTCTGACCTTTTTAGGGAATTAAAGTGTGTGTATGTGTGTGTGTGTGTGTGTGTGTGTGTGTGTGTGTGTGTGTGTGTGTGTGTGTGTGTGTGTGTGTGTGTGTGTGTGTGTGTGTGTGTGTGTGTGTGTGTGTGTGTGTGTGTGTGTGTGTGTGTGTGTGTGTGTGTGTGTGTGTGTGTGTGTGTGTGTGTGTGTGTGTGTGTGTGTGTGTGTGTGTGTGTGTGTGTGTGTGTGTGTGTGTGTGTGTGTGTGTGTGTGTGTGTGTGTGTGTGTGTGTGTGTGTGTGTGTGTGTGTGTGTGTGTGTCTGTCTGTGTGTGTGTCTGTGTGTGTGTCTGTGTCTGTGTCTGTGTCTGTGTGTGTGTGTGTGTGTGTGTGTGTCTTTGTTGCGTAGTCGTGTTGTTGCCCTTTTAAATTTCAAGTTGTTTTTTTGCTGTTGTATTTTCTTTTTTTTGTTGTTGTTGTTAAGGTCAAAGTGTTGTTGTTGTTTTATTTGTTATTGTTGTTGTTGTTGTTGTTGTTGTTGTTGTTGTTGTTGTGTTGCCAAACGAGTGGGAGAGAAATAACACCGGGATGGCAACACTGCGCTGACATAATCTGATTTGACCTGATATTTTCAAACTGTCATGTTCGTATTTTCTGGTAATTTTTTGTCTGCGTGACTCAAGATGACAAAGAAAACACACACACCCACACACACACACACACACACAACACACACACACACACACACACACACACACACACACACGATCAATAAAACTCTCAGGATATCGGAAAGGAAAAACAGAATTAGGAAAAGAAAGCAATGAGCATGACACAAACTGGACATGACAACGGGAAGAAGGAGGAGGAGGAGGAGGAAGAGGATGAGGAAGAGAAGGAAGAAGAGGAGGAAAGAAAGAAGAGAGCAGTGAACAGCTGGTAAGAGGACATGAAAAACTCAGGAGGAGGAAGAGGAAGAGGAAAAAGAGAGTGCAGGAGGTGGAAAAGGAGGAGGAGGAGGAGGAGGAGGAGGAGGGGGATCAGTGAGCTTCGAAACAGGTCTTGAAGCAGTGAATCCCTCCACCAACACAACAAATGGTTCTGAGGCGAAGTTGGACGCATCTTGTCCCTTTAAATTCAGCTCACGCACAGATTTTTCAATTATCGAGAATGAAATGTGAACCGTCATTCAAGAAGCAGATAAGAAGGACAAAGTGAGTGAGTTGCTTTCATTTGCACTTTGAACCGGTGAAAAAAATGCATTCTATTTGTTTCCCTTTCCCCTTTTTTTTCCTCTCTCATAGCTTAGATTAACTTCCTATCAGTTATCTTATTATTTTTTTCTTTTCCTTTCTCTTCCTCTTCGTTCACTTCTTCCTATTCTCTCATTGTCTCACTTATCTCATCCATTATTTACCTCTATTCTTACAAATTATCTCCTTACCAAAATCTTACCTTCACTAATTACTTTCAATTTCCATCTACGACTCCTCTTTCCTCTTCCTTTTTTACCCTCTCTCTCCCCTCTTTAAGTCCTAATAATTTCCCTTCATCTTCCATTATTTCCCAATTGTTTGTTTAATTTTAAGGTCAATCTTTCTCAATATGACCTTCACCCACACCTTGCTGTTATTAATTATTTTAGTCCACCACCTGCTGCTTCGCCTCCACCTTAAGTCCCCATCTTTCCTTCCCTCTCCTCCCCCTCCTTATCTCCCCTTCCCTCTCCTCCCCCTCCTTATCTCCCCTTCCCCCTCCAACCCCTCCATGGCTTTTAGGTTTCTCTAAAATTTATGTCCCACTCAGACAAGCGGATCCATAGCAATTACCACCCCTCCCACCTATTCCCTTCCCCCCTTCTTCCTCCTCCTCCTCCTCCTCCTCTTCCTCCTTCTCTTACTCTCTACTATTTCTTCCCTCTCCCTACTCTTATCATCCTCTCTCTCTCTCTCTCTCTCTCTCTCTCTCTCTCTCTCTCTCTCTCTCTCTCTCTCTCTCTCTCTCTCTCTCTCATTCGTGTGTTGGTAATGGTATTTTTATTTTATTCTTTAGTTTTGTCATTAATCTATATGTAATATTTTTCTCTTTCCATTTCATTAATATAAATTTTGTTGATTTATTCGTATTAGTTTTTTGGGGGGGAAATTTTTGTTCTTTCATATTTGTTTTGTGTCATATATTTCTTTTTTTCACGTTTGCATTGTTTTTAAGTTTTTTTTCCTCCTCTTCCTCTTCCTCTTCCTCTTCCTCTTCCTCTTCCTCTTCCTCTTCCTCCTCCTTCTCCTCCTCCTCTTTCTCTTCCTTTATTTATCTTTCTTCCAGTGATTTCTAATAAAACTGTCCATCATATATGTCATTATTTAAAGATTATTAGTTCAGGTGACTGGATATTAGGATTCTCTCTCTCTCTCTCTCTCTCTCTCTCTCTCTCTCTCTCTCTCTCTCTCTCTCTCTCTCTCTCTCTCTCTCTCTCTCTCTCTCTCAAGGATCCTAAATAGTTCAATAAAGCTGTTAATTATTGCTGCATATAAATTGTTCGTGAAATTGATCATA
>JAXIVD010009490.1:0-2500 GCA_036785275.1 Cancer borealis | reverse complement strand
TCCCTCCCTTCTTTTCCATTCCAGTCTTCTCCAGGCTCGGAATATAGACTTTTTCCCTTCACCTTCATTTGTATTTCTCCTTCCCCTCAATCTATTTTATTTCCTTCCCTTATCCCTTCCCTCCAACATTCGCATTTTCATTCATTTCTTCTCTTCCTCCCTTCCACCTCTATGTCCTCCCCATTTATCAAGCCATTCCTCATCCTACCATATCTTTCTTGCTTTATTCTTCTCCATATCTTTCTTCCTCTAACTAAAAATAGCCTTAGCGGTTAGTATTGAACACACACACACACACACACACACACACACACACACACACACACACACACACACACACACACACACATACACACACACACACACACACACACACACACACACACACACACACACACACACACACACACACACACACACACACACACACACACACACGTCAAGATAAAAATCACCTGCAACACTGGTAATGTCACGGACGGATTCCTTACCTGTCATTTCTTACCTGTCCGCGCCCCCTCGCACCCCCTCGCCCCCTCTATCCCCTTCGTACCCCCCCCTACTAAGCTAACCCCTCCCCCCCTAATATATTGTGGTAATAATTCTTTTTTATTCGGTGCATCAGTTTTTGGTTAAAGAATGTCCCACGTGACCTAAATTGCAGCAGAAACTTCCCTGTATGAATGTTAAGTTGTGGGATGCAACGATAAATTGTGGGTTTCTTCTTTATCTTCTTTTCTTTTCGCTTTATTTTATTCTTTTCCTTTCCTTATCGTTTTTTTTATTATGTTTTGCAGGTTTATTGTACGTCTGAGAGAGAGAGAGAGGGAAAAAGAGAGAGAGAGAGAGAGAGAGAGAGAGAGAGAGAGAGAGAGAGAGAGAGAGAGAGAGAGAGAGAGAGAGAGAGAGAGAGAGAGATCTTACTTTACTTTTTTCACTCAGTAATCTTCACCTCACGTATTATTATTGATGATGATGACGATGATGATGATGATGATGATGATGATGATGTTGATGATACAAAAAAGATGTTACAGCTGATGTAGATTTATTTAGCAAATTTTATCGTCACTATTGTCACCGCAAGAATTTATAGTTTTGTTTATTTAGCTGTAACTCGTGTAATTCCGTTTGTCTCTTCACATAACTTTCATCCAATTAAATAAATGAAACGAAAACAGCGTCATTTATCGTGTACTAAGTGGATATACATGCATACACTCTCTCTCTCTCTCTCTCTCTTTTTTTTTTTTCTCTCTCTCTCTCTCTCTCTCTCTCTCTCTCTCTCTCTCTCTCTCTCTCTCTCTCTCTCTCTCTCTCTCTCTCTCTCTCTCTCTCTCTCTCTTCTCTCTCTCTCTCTCTCTCTCTCTCTCTCTCTCTCTCTCTCTCTCTCTCTCTTCTCTAGTACCCATTCATGTTCCTCCCTTTTGTTTGTTTTCATTGTTGCAGTAGCTTTTCCTAAATCACTGCGCAGCTACGCATTCACTTGTTTCTCAGTTTGTTTGGTGTTGCAGTGTCTTACTCCTTTGTTTGAGTGTGTGTGTGTGTGTGTGTGTGTGTGTGTGTGTGTGTGTGTGTGTGTGTGTGTGTGTGTGTGTGCGTGTGTGTGTGTGTGTGTGTGTTTTGTGTATGTGTGTGTGTGTGTGTGTGTACTGTTTTATTTTTTTTCTTCACTGCACGAAGCAAATCAACACAGTAAGAGAAGTTTGAAAAGCAACCAATTTGAGTTGATAAAATGAGTTGTGTGTGTGTGTGTGTGTGTGTGTGTGTGTGTGTGTGTGTGTGTGTGTGTGTGTGTGTGTGTGTGTGTGTGTGTGTGTGTGTGTGTGTGAGACTAGCAATCATGTGTTATTTTATCTAATTTCCGTCATTATTCTGAATTGCTCGTCATCTGTTTTGTGTTTCAAGAAGTGTGATTTTATTTCATCCTCGCCTCTCGCACCACCACTGAAGAAACATTTAAACAAGGTCCTAATAGTGTGCAAATTATCTATTAAAACTTGAGGAAAACAAAAATAAATAACCAACTAACAAATAAAATAACAAAACAAACCCAGACAAATACAACAAAAAAAAAAAAAAAAATCAAAGGAACTGAGAATGAATAAAGAAAATGGAAAGAGAAGAAAAATAGGAAAAAGAAAGGAAGGTAACGAACACGAGAGAGAATATTCCAGAAAAAAAAAAAAAAAAAAAAGAATGATGAAAAATTACGAGTAAGAAAAATGACAGTACTCACAGATGTAGTTACAGTATTAGTAGTAGTAATAGTAGTAGTAGTAGTTGTGGTTGAAGTAGTAAGGTAAGGTAAGGTTAGGTCAGGCAGCCATCAGTCACAAATACACACACAAAAAAACACACACACACATACCTTCAGACCTCATTACCTAGAATCAAACTTTTAATACCCTAATTTACCTACCAACACTAACTACCTGGACACCTACTTAGTACACCTGGACCAAATCTCTCTCCCTTTACCCCTTCACCCCTTACCTGA
>JAXIVD010009489.1:0-15305 GCA_036785275.1 Cancer borealis | reverse complement strand
ATATAAATATATATATATATATATATATGTATATATATAAATATATATATATATATATATGTATATATATATATATATATATATATATATATATATATATATATATATATATAAATATATATAAATATATATAAAATATATATATATATATATAAATATATATAAATATATATAAATATATATAAATAAATATATATATATATATATATATATATATATATATATATATATATATATATATATATATATATATATATATATATATATATATATATATAAATATATATATATATATATATATATATATATATATATATATATATATATATATATATATATATATATATATATATATATATAAATATATATATATATATATATATATATATATATATATATATATATATATATATATATATAAATATATATATATATATATATATATATATATAAATATATATATATATATATATATATATATATATATATATATATATAAATATATATATATATATATATATATATATATATATATATATATATATATATATATATATATATATATATATATATATATATATATATATATATATTGTTACGGGCCCCACCCTACGGGAAGTGTTGGAGACGTATCTACGTGACATGTGTGTTTGTTACGCCTTTCTGTCTGGAGACCACGTGTTATCCAGTCAGGACCAGGCGTGGCGGGAGAGTGAGAGAGAGATGATTTGCCAGCGCGTATTAAGGCGAGGCTTGTTAAATGTTTTATCTTCTCTTCGTTCTCCTAATTTTCCTAACTTTCCTTCTTTCTTCTTTCTGTTGCAAGGTATCCTGTCTTGTAGACAATTCTTTTCTGCTTCCTCTGGTGTTTTTGTCATTGTTCTAAGTTGCTTATGAGCGGAGCAATGATTTTGTGAAAGAGAGCATTTTTATTAGGCTATGTCGATGCGGCGCGGTGTGTGAGAAACACGGCGCGCCGGTGGTGCGATTTGGCATCTCAGCTCGGGGAGCTGCAGACTGTGTGGAGGGTAAGGAGTCAGTTAGTCGCTAGTCATCACCAAGAACACCTTGCGCTCTGAGCTCCCCACTAATTGGCATTATTTTGCCTGTAACCTCCTCATATTTAAGGGAGTGGGTTATCTGTTTGGCTTATTAGATAAGGGGTATATTTGTGTAGCTAGACAGCAGGGCCCTGTCTGTAGAGGAAACGGTTACAAGCCAGAGCACAGAGACGAGTGTGGTGACAATATCATTACCACCTAACTAGCGGTGAACTCCACCTAGAATTTTGTCAGACTGTTCAGTCTCGGGGAAGTAGTTTCGGCGTTGTCTGCGTTTTGTCGGCGTTTTCTGCGTTTGTCTGCGTTGTCTGCGTTGTCCGCTTCGTCGGCGTTGTTTGCTTTTTTCGGCGTTGTCTTCGTTGTCCTCATTGTGAGAGAGAGCCTGTCATCAGGGGCCTCTTGTTTGAGAATACAGACGAGGAGTAATCCCGTCTCAGTGTTGATTAATTACGACTCAAATAACGCACTGTACGGAGTCCCCTCGTGGGAGGCTACTTTGCAGGGTGTTATTGGAGTCGAGAGGAGTTATTATTCAACCAGAAGTGGGTGGAAAGACACCTTGTGGGCGGTATTCTGGTTGGAGCGATAGCTCCTTGTCTAGGCACTGTAATCTTGTGCTCACTGTAAGTCTTTTTAGAATGTAAGGAGGAGAAGGTGGTTACTATTGGGAGATTCCTTGTTCTTTGGAGGGTTAAAAGAACTGGCGACCTCTTAACGTTAACGGGGTGGCTGTCGGTGCTGTGTTTAGGGGCTAAGAGTGCATAGATTCCTTAACCAGGCACTTCTTGTTTAAAGCCTATGGTCCAGCCACCGGCGTGTGGCCCTCGGAGTGACTAATCCTACGGGATAGTCGACTTTCCTTGTCCTTTGGTGGGTTAAAAGGACGTATAAACATCAGCACTACAGTTCGTACACGCCCGTAACGTGGTTGTGACTGGAGTGTTCATAAGTGAACACTCGGCACTAGGGCATAAGAACTGTGTCCGTTACGGTGTGACCGTAACAATATATATATATATATATATATATATATATATATATATATATATATATATATATATATATATATACATATATATATATATATATATATATATATATATATATATATATATATATATATATATAAATATATATATATATATATATATATATATATATATATATATATATATATATATATATATATATATATATATAATATATATATATATATATATATATATATATATATATATATATATATATATATATATATATATATATATATATATAAAAACTAGGCAGTAGACATCTTACGCCCGGTGGAATACTCCAGGAGAGGTATTTCCGGGGATATAGACAGTGCTACAGACTGAGTGATTCTCCGTGTCGTCTTTTCCCGGTTCCCTTTTTGTCTCGTTTACACAAGAGAGCAGCTACAGCCTGTCCTCTAAAGGCAACTTCTTCTAAAACCTATATAACATTACTACACCTTACACTTTTACACTCTTCAAATCAAAATTAAAAAATGGCTTCACCACACCCAGTCTCGGAGTCCCCATCTTGGGAGGGGACCACAAATGTCCCCAGGTGGGACTGCCCCTCTGCTGACGACCTCGGGTGTCTTGACACTTTTACTCTTGATTTCTGCAACATTCGTGGCCTTAGATCTAATTTCCAATCTGTGGAACACCATCTCTCCTCCACTAAACCTCATCTTCTCTTCCTAACTGAAACACAGTTGACTGTAACTACTGACAGCAGCCCTTTTTCTGTTCCCTCCTACTTTCTCTATCCTCAATTTCAATTCAAAGCTGGCTGTTGCGCTTATGTGCGTAACGACATTACTTGCTCTCGTGCCCACAATCTTGAATCTTCAGAATTTTCTACCATCTGACTAAGACTTCAATGTCACTCTCTAACTAAATCCATCTGTGCTGTATATCTCTCACCTAATTCCTCTAACTATGTAAAATTCTTTGAATACTTGACTTCCAAAGTGCAGTATATCCTATTTCACTTTCCTTATGCTTAGATCTCCATTTTAGGGGATTTCAATGTTCACCACCAGCTTTGGCTTTCATCTTCTTTCACTGACCAACCTGGTGAACAAACCTTCAACTTTGCAATCCTTCATGACCTAGAGAAGCTAGTGCAGTTCCCTACCCGTATTCCTGACCGCCTTGGAGACACGTCCAACATTCTTGATCTTTTCCTAACTTCCAATCCGTCAGCTTACTCTGTTAAACTTTCCTCTCCGTCTGGCTCCTCCAATCAGAATCTTATTTCTGTTACCTGTCCTATCACTCCAGTGCAGCCTCAGGACCTGCCTAAGCAGAGGTGCTTCTGGCATTTCAACTCTTCTAAGTGGGAGGACCTGGGGCAGTACTATTCTGATTTTCCTTGGGATCATTATTGCTTCCATGTCAAAGATTCTTCTCATTGTGCCGAGCGCATAACAAAGGTGATTATCTCTTGTCTTATGCTATACATTCCTCATACTTTCTCTAATACTAAAGCTAAAATGTCCTGGTTTAATTCTGCTTGTTCTCGTGCTGTCAATGATAGAGAGGCGGCTCACAGACGGTACCGTAGCCATCCATCTGCTGAAACTCATGCCCTATATATTTCTGCCCGTAATCATGCCAAATCTATTCTCCAACTTACTAAAAACTCTTTCATTAATAGAAAATATCAGTCTTTCCAACTCTAACGCTTCTCGTGATTTCTGGCATATAGCCAATATTAGTTTTACTTCTTCATCTTTCTCTCCTTTACTTCAACCAGATGGCCCCACAGCTGTCTCTTCTTTCTCTAAAGCTGAACTCTTCCTTCAAACCTTTGCTACCAACTCTAGTTTGGTTGATACTGGACATATTCCTCCTACTCCTCTCGTGACTCGTGAGAGAAGGACGTGTTTCCTGTTCGCTTGATCTGACCGCTTGACCCACCGCTGCCCAGCCAATACGCTAAGTTTCATATTTTCCTAGGATATCTCTTGCTATCTTTCGCTGTCTCTACATTTTAAACATTTTACACGACTATACATACACATACAACAGTGCTACATATATAACTCGTGTTAATATTCTGTGTAGCCCTTAAACCCTTCATTCGTACATTATTGTTATTAATTAATCTTAGTGTCTGAGGTGTTATTTCCTCAGTAAATACTAATTTTCTTCTTATATATTTGTATTTTGTTCCTATAAAGTAATATTACTACACCACCCTTGCTCAAAAATTTGACCTTGAAAGTTCAGACCTGACTGACCAATTCTTTTTATTTTCATCCGTCTACCTGCCCGAACCTTTCAAGATCTTAATCCTTGGCTTACCTCTTCTCAGCGTTAATTTTTCTACCTGCTCCTCTGACCTGACCTCAGCTTAGTATAATCCTTCTATCTGGCCTGACCCTTCCAAGATTTTAATCCTTTAATCTCTCACAATCCTCATTAATATCTCTTTTGACAGCGATAATCCGTCTAGCTGTTCCAAATCTTTTTGCATTGTTAATTCTTTCTCCAACTACAGTTAATTATGTCACCGAAGTGCGATGTATGTGATGGGCGCTTTGCTGCAAATTTCTTTTCAGATTCGACAGTCTGCCGTCTGTGTTTTTTACAGAAGGAAAATGATGAACTTACGAAAAAAAATGATATTTTACAGGAGTTCGTCACAGGTAACGTTGGAATTTTACCTCCCTTGTCTCCATCTACAGAACAGGCGATAAGTTACGCCGCTGTAGCTACTAGACAAAACGACGCTCCAAGTCTACCTGAACGCGTTATTCAGGGGGAAGTACTTTTCACTCCTGTCAGAAATGGTGCACGACAAATTAATAAAAAAAATTTCTTCCTGTCTCTACTTATAACAGTTTTAGAATCCTGATGAAAGAAGAAGAAGAAGAAGACCATGAGACGAGAATTATTGGAGATTCTATTGTGAGAGACCAGCTAACGGAGTTTTGTGGGAGGAACCGATCAAACAGAAAGAGGCTGTGCATGCCAGGAGGACGTTTGGATGACATCACAGCAGCCTGTGACGAGGCAACCAGTCAAGTAAATACTAACACGCTTTTAATTATCCATGCAGGTACAAATGACGTCATGAACACCAGATCCGAGGAACTGCTGGAGAGATACAGGAAGCTGATTCGACGATACAAATGTAAGACTAATAAAATAATTCTTTCAGGAATCCTTCCCCGAAGTAGTGCATCCACAGCTTTTTTCAACAGGGCCTTCAGCACCAATAACCGTCTTAAGTCCATTTGTACAGATGAAGGAATCGACTTTATTAACTGCTAGGATGATTTTTATAACAAACCTTTTCTTTTCAAGGACGATGGCTTGCACCTCAATCCAGTTGGAGCTGCTCGTTTAGGCAGGCTACTTAATGACAAAGTTTCTGATTTCAGAAGAAAAAACAGTATCCAGCCTCGCACAACCTCAGCTACGTAAGTAACACCGTGTATAGAAAACTAACGTAAACAATTGCCTAAAAATTTGCGTGTTTAACGCGCGCAGCCTCAGAAATAAATTCTCAGATTTAGAAGCACTTGCAGCATCTGAAGATTTCCACATTATTGCAGTATCGGAATCTTGGATTAACACAGAAAATAGAGACTTTTTAGCAGAATATAATTTGCCAAGCTATTCAATATTCAGTTGCGAACGACAAAATAAAAAAGGTGGGGGCGTTCTTTTTTACGTGAAAGCCAGTCTTAACCCTACAGTCTTGCAAACTGAAAAAATAGATAACGTAGATGTTATATTTTTACAACTGAAAACACGTTCTAAGAAAATTATTATTGGACTCATTTATAGACCACCAGCACACAATAATAATAGCGATAGAAAATTATTCGACCAGATAATCGAAGTAAGTAATTCATTTGAAAGCGTAATCTTTGGAGACTTTACTCTTCCTGTAACTTCATGGGGAAATTCTCTTAAATCTCATATGGGTCACGACTTATATAATAATTTATTAGAGAGTGGCTTAAGTCAGCACGTAAGCAAACCCACGAGGTGATAATATACTAGATCTTGTATTTTCAACAAACGACGGTCTAGTAAGTAACGTTAATACGGGCCCTGAATTCAGTACCAGCGACCATAAAATTGTCTCTTTTAACATAAATCTCGAAGTTTACAAAGATAACGTAAGCGAAGAACTTATCTTGATGTATCGCAAAGGTAACTTTGAAAAACTGAGAAAGCTTTTAGCAGATACTGATTGGAGCATAGTAGACAACGAAACCGATGTAAATAGATCGTGGGAAAAGTTTTATAACATCTTAAATGAAGCCGTTAAAGTATGCATTCCCGTTTGTAAGAGACGTCCACGTAAAACTAAAAATATTAATAAACCAAAATGGTGGAATAGCCAGATTGAGGCAGGATTATTACTTAAAAAGCGGGCACATGATAAATATTTACTATCACAAAACGAAAACGATAAAATAGAATACGAAAGACTAAGACGCGAAACAAAAAAGATGATTAGACGAAGTAAAAAAGATCTCGAAATATATATTGCGAATAAAACTAAATCCAACCCCAAGAAATTTTACACCTAAGTACGTAATAAAAAAGTTATCACAACTAATACTGGCCCACTCCACCTAGAAAACGGTAAGGAAATAAATACAGAATCAGAAATGGCCGAAGTACTAAATGATTATTTTGCATCCGTTTTTACTGTTGAAGACACCGATGAAATCCAGGAAGTAACCCCAGCTAAACCTAACTTAATTCCTTTAAGCGATTGTCACTTTACCGAGGATATAATAACTAAGGTACTTGATAAAATTAAAGTAAATAAAACTCCTGGTCCTGATTGTATTGCACCGAGAGTCTTAAAAGAGGCAACATTTCAAATCAGCAAACCTCTTGCAATACTATTTAATAAATCTTTAAATTCTGGAAAAGTTCCCGACATTTGGAAATTAGCAAATGTTACCCCTATACAAAAGAAAGGAGATAAAACACTACCGATTAACTACAGACCAATCAGCCTCACATCCGTAGTTGGTAAATTAATGAAAACTATAATACGCGATAAACTAGTGACTTTTCTTGAAGAAAATAGCATGATTAATAATTCTCAACATGGTTTCCGAAACAAACGATCTTGCTTAACGAATCTCCTTGACTTTTATAACGATGTATTCAACATTTATGGCGAGACAAAAGCGGTCGATATAATTTATCTCGACTTTCAAAAAGCGTTTGACAAAGTTCCCCGCAAACGGTTATTAAAAAAATTAGAATCACACGGCATATCTGGAAATATTCTTAAATGGGTTGAAGACTGGCTTTCCGAAAGAAGACAACGCGTTGTCATAAACGGTAAATCATCTAACTGGCGAGACGTTAAAAGCGGGGTGCCACAGGGCTCAGTACTTGGTCCCATTCTTTTTCTAATTTACGTAAATGATATTGATGAGGGCCTCACTTGTAAAATATCAAAATTTGCCGACGATACGAAAATCACGAGTAAAGTAACTACAACCGCCGATAAACTACAATTTCAATCAAACCTCAACATGTTAGTCAATTGGTCAAAGAAATGGCAAATGAAATTTAATGTTGATAAATGTAAAGTTTTGCATATCGGTAGCAATAATCAATTCAATAAATATATAATGAATGACTCTGAACTTTCCAAGGTTAATCATGAAAAAGACTTAGGGATAACTATTAGTAACGACCTCAAACCAGATAAACATTGTTCAGACGTTGTAAAAAAAGCTAACAAACTGGTCGGTTTCATCGGTAGAACTTTTGATTATAAATCTGAAAAAGTTATCCTTACATTATATAATGCACTCGTACGCCCTCATCTAGAATATTGCATTCAATTTTGGTCACCATACTATAAAAATGATATTAATAAGCTGGAGAGAATACAAAGAAGAATTACTAAAATGATCCCTAGACTGCGAAACAAGTCTTACGAAGAACGTCTAAAGGAGCTGAACTTATTCAGTTTATCCAACGTAGGCTACGAGGGGATCTAATTGAGGTTTTTAAAATTTTCCATGGTTTTGATCATATTAACATAAACGATTATGTAACTACCGATCTGACAAGCTCCACCCGTAACAATGGCTTCAAGATCATTGGTAAGCGCTTTAGATCAAATGAAGCGAAGCACTTTTTCTTCAATAGAATCGTAAATGTTTGGAATTCTCTTCCAGCACAAATTGTCAACAATACTACAATTTAATCATTTAAGAAAAAACTCGATAAGCACTTAGCATCTGTTCACCAAGTCGAATATTTCACTACTGCGTAATTTTTTTTTTTTTTTTTTTTTAGCATAGATTACTCCTTGTTTTTTTAATTTCTTTCCTACACAAATTCCATGTTAGTTTTTTCATGCTACATGGTATCACTTTCTCTTCCGGCCAGCTTCGGCTGGAGGGAGGGGTGGGTGGGAAGGAACCTTCCACTTTGTTGTCCTTTTGTCTCTATCACGTAGATATTATAGTAGTAGTAGTGTAGCTAAACAGACAGCCTCGTTAGGTCCAGTAGGACTGTTGCTGTCTGTTCTTCCTTTGTACTCCTTTGTACTCCTCCACCTGCTGACTACTTCATCCCTAAAATTAAAATTCTTTATTATGACGTTTTCCAGGCTCTCTCTCGCCTTGATTCTCGGAAGGCTTACGTTCCAGATGGAGTCCATCCTGTTGTTCCCAAAAACTGTATTTCCAAACTCGCTCATTACCTGGTCAAACTCTTTCGACTGTGTCTCTCTAATTCTACCTATTCTTCTTGCTGGAAGTTTGCTCACATTCAACCTGTCCCTAAAAAAGGTGACCGCTCCAATCCTTCTAACTACCGCCCTATAGCTTTGATTTCTTGCCTTTCTAAAGCCTTTGAGTCTGTCCTTAACAAGAATATAATGAGGCATCTATCAGCTCACAACATTCTCCGATTGCCAGTATGGTTTCCGAAAGGCCGATCTTCTAGCTTTCCTAGCTTTCCTAACTGAATCTTGGTCATCCTCTTTTAGGGACTTCGGTGAAACCTTTCCTGTCGGCATTGACATATCGAAAGCCTTCGATAGAGTCTGGCATAAATCTTTAATTTCTAAACTACCCTCCTACGGATTCTATCCTTCTCTCTGTACCTTCATCTCCAGTTTCCTTTCCGACCGGTCTATTGCTGCTGTAGTGGACGGTCACTGTTCTTCTCCTAAAACTATCAACAGTGCTATTCCTGATGGTTCTGTCCTATCACCCACTCTCTATTATTCATCAATGATCTTCTAGATCTGACTCAATGCCCTATCCACTCCTATGCTGATGACACCACCTTGCATTTTTCAACGTCGTACAACCGACGCCCAACCCAACAAGAATTAAATGAATCAAGGCGAGATGCTATAGGACGTTTATCCTCTGATCTTTCACCTGTTTCTGATTGGGGCAGAGCAAACCTTGTTTTGTTCAATGCCTCAAAAACTCAATTTCTACAACCATCTAATCGACATAACCTTCCAGATAACTATCCCCTCTTCTTCAACGACACTGAATTTCCCCTCTCCTCTACATTAAACACACTCGGTCTATCCTTTATTAAAAATCTAAACTGGCAATTTCATCTCTCTACTCTTGCTAAATCAGCTTCCAAAAAGTTAGGAGTCCTATAGCGTCTGCGTCCATTTTTCTATCCCTTTCAGCTGCTTGCTCTGTACAGGGGCCTTATCCGCCCATGTATGGAGTATGGCTCTCATATCTGGTGGGCTCAACTCATACAGCTCTTTTAAACAGGGTGAAGTCTAAAGTTTTTCGCATAATCAACTCTCCTCTTCTAACTGACTGTATTGACTCTTCAAGTCACCGCCGCAATGTTGCTTCTTTATCTATCTTCTACCTCTATTTTCATGCTGACTGCTCTTCTGAACTAGCTAACTGCATGCCTCCCCCCCTCGCGCGGCCTCGCTACACAAGACTTTCTACTTCTTCTCATCCTTATTCTGTCGATCTACCTAATGCAAGAGTTAACCAGTATCTTCACTCTTTCATCCCTTACACTGGTAAACTCTGGAACTCTCTTCCTTTGTCTGTTTTTCCACCTGCCTATGACGTAAACTCTTTCAAAAGAGGAGTGTCAAAACACCTCTCATACTAATTTGAACTGCCCCCCCATTTTTTATTTCTCTCACTATCTTCTTTACAGGGTCTGGCGATAAGCCAGATCCTGTAGCTTTGAATTTAAGAACTTGTTTAGTTGTTTTTCGTAAATGTGTTTGGGAAACTGATTATTGTGAATGTATTTCCCTAAACTAAACAAGTTCTTAAATTCAAAGCTAAACCCAGCTCCACCAATAATGTCTGGTAAAAGGGAACGTAAATACATAAAATTTCCCTTCCATGGTCATCACAGTTATGACATGAGAAAATCATTAACAAAACTGCTTCAAAATTGTTATCCTCAGATTGACTTCAGAATAGTTTTCTTTAATAAAAACACAATAGGTAGCTTTCTTAAACAAACTAGACATCTACCCACTTACCTTCGTTCTTATGTGGTATACCAGTTTACTTGTTCTAGCTGCAACGCTAGATACGTGGGCTCGACCTCACGTTGGTTGCTTCACAGAGTACGTGAAAACCAAGGTAAATCCACTCGAACAGGTAATTGGATAGCCAATCCATCCTTTTCCGCAATTAGAGATCACTCTCACTATAATGACCATCCTTTCTCTATCACAGACTTCGAGGTACTAACCTCTTATAGTAACTCCACTGACCTCCTCACAGCTGAATCACTTCTCATTCGCAAACTCAAACCCTGCCTCAACGGTTCGAGTTCTGCTTCCCAACTCTCCACACAATAATCTTAATTAGGTACGATTGTTCCCCTTCTCCAAATAATTTTACATCAAAACCTCGTTTAAGTTGATCACTCATTTTAGATATTGGTAGTTGTATTTGTATAACATTCTCAAGTAACAATTTTAACAGATTGCCCGATTTTATATTCGCAAGGTTTTTATTGTCTTTTATGTCTTTTATAATTCTTATATTACATATATTTCCTTAATTGTTTTAGATTTAATTATTTAGATATATGATCTTCATTTTAGATTCACTGAAGATGGAGAATTGAGTCTCCGAAAAGTTTGAGAATAAAGATGTTCGTCACAACACTTGTGCTATTATTCATCATAAAACTAAGATTCCCAAGAGGATTGATTACCCATCACCCAATATATATATATATATATATATATATATATATATATATATATATATATATATATATATATATATATATATATATATATATATAAAGCTAGATAGATAGATAGATAAATAGACTGAAAGATATGTAAATATCTATCTTATATATATATATATATATATATATATATATATATATATATATATATATATATATATATATATATATATATATATATATGTGTGTATATATATATATATGTGTATATATATATATATATATATATATATATATATATATATATATATATATATATATATATGTGTATATATATAATATATATATATATATATATATATATATATATATATATATATATATATATATATATATATATGTACATATATATATACATATATATATATATATATACATATATATATATATATATATATATATATATATATATATATATATACATATACATAATATACATATACATTATATATATATATATATATATATATATATATATATATATATATATATATATATATATATATTATATATATATATATATTATATATATATATATATATATATATATATATATATATATATATATATATATATATATAAAGCTAGATAGATAAGTAGACTGTAAGATATGTAAATAGATAGCATGGTAGATTGATAAATAGAAAGATATGTAGATATAGATAGATGTAGATGCATATATAGTTAGATAGATACATGGAAGTTAATAAGATGCTAAAAATAATATGAATTAATCTGCTGAGTGACAATGTTATCATAATGAGTTTCTTCTTCCTTTTACATCACGGCACAACCATAATTACTGCCATTAATACTGTTTTTTACGATTCTCATCCTGTAATTACGCGGCTATTTTAGTCGATCATTAAGTTTGTCACGTTAAGAAAAAAATTATGACATTAATTGGTTTGAAGCCCTTTATACAGTCTTTCCTTCTAATCTGTCATCATGTTATATACTGCATGTGAAGGGTGAAGGGATGGAGGAAAGGAGTGGTGGGGGAGAGAATAAAGAGAGCGGAGGAGGAAGATAGTGCTAAAGGAGGTAAGTGTGTCCAAGGGTAAGCAGGGTTGGAGGTGTATGAGGAGGTGAGGAGGAGGCAAAGAAGGCTGAGTTGATGGGTATAAAAAATGGGAAGGGGATGCAATGGTGAATGAACCTTCCTCTCTTGGAATGCTTCTTGATGTGATCAGAAACACAGTGAGGGTTGGATTCCTTTCTAGCTAAACGTGACGACAGGCTCAAGAAAGAAAGAAAAAAAAAATCATAATATAGGCATCGAGAAGAAAGTTAAATACCGCCCTATAATGCTGTAGAACACATAAGTTAGGTTAATTCTAAAATGATCTTGTGTTCTTCCTGATGAATATTTCGGCATCACTGTAATTCCCAATACTTTTTTCAGTGTTAGGCAATATCATACAGCAATGTGCACAAATGGTCATACTATTCACCACTGACATCACGAGATTGAAAATGTACTCTTCCAGTCAATCGTTAAGTGTATATTTCTTGGGCTGGGTTTTTAGTAAACAATATTTACAAAAGTCTGTTTAGTTTAGTGGATTGGTTGTGCATGTTTGTTTTCTATTCTTTTGTGCTGTGTCCGTCACCAACTTGAATCGCATCTTTCCTTTTATTTCCTTTACCATTACAACTGGCTGTGTTGCAATGTGTTTTTAGATTGATGGACAGGGTATTAACACTAACATTTTTCTTTAAACGTCCTCAGTATACATCTTAATTCAGGAACATTGCACAAGTAACTTCCGAAATTCATAAATATATATAAAAATTAGTGGTTTATATAATATATTCATCTGCTTAGCTATTAATGTACTGGTTATGGTCAAGTATCAAGACAATGGTGGATATTTTTTTTCTTCCGATTTCCTAACCTCGATGTGTGTGTGTGTGTGTGTGTGTGTGTGTGTGTGTGTGTGTGTGTGTGTGTGTGTGTGTGTATATATGTATATATATATATATATATATATATATATATATATATATATATATATATATATATATATATACATATATATATATATATATATATATATATATATATATATATATATATATATATATATATATATATATATATATATATATATATATACATATATATATATATATATATATATATATATATATATATATATATATAATATACATATATATATATATATACATATACATATATATATATACATATATATATATATATATACATATATATATATATATATATATATATACATATATATATATACATATATATATATATATATATATATATATACATATATATATATATATATATATATATATATATATATATATACATATATAAATATATATATATATATATATATATATATATATATATATATATATATATACATATACATATATATATATATATATATATATATATATATATATATATATATATATATACATATATACATATATATATATATATACATATATACATATATATATATATATATATATATATATATATATATATATATATTATATATATATACATATATATATATATATATATATATATATATATATATATATACATATATATATATATATATATATATATATATATATATATATATATACATATATATATATATATATATATATATATATATATATATATATATATATACATATATACATATATATATATATATATATATATATATATATATATATATATATATATATATATATATACATATATATATATATATATATATATATATATATATATATATATATATACATATATATATATATATATATATATATATAATATATATATATATATATATATGCGCGTGTGTGCGTGTGTGTGTGTGTTTGTGTGTGTGTGTGTGTGTGCGCGCGCGTGTGCGTGTGCGTGTGCGTGTGCGTGTGTGCCTCGCTACCACACACACACACACACCACTGACCCAGCATGGCTAGCATAGCTGACCTACACGAGTCTACACTGGAAACTCATGCGCCTACGCGTGTTCTAAATCAAACTTCACAGTGACGCAACGTTTTCATTCCTCTGTTTTTGCACGGAGACCTACTTAATGTTTTCTTCTCTCAGTACAAAGGGAAGCGCGCTATCCCTATTATGTCCTACGTTCAACAATATGACGCAAGTAATTACCGTTAAGTCCTTGCGTAATACAGTATGGTTAACGTTACAACTGATGGGATGCGAAGACTATGGTACTTTGTGTACATTCTATGGGTGTGTATGAGGGGATGTGGAGGTGGTGTTTGGTGTAGTATATAAGGGTGAGGCGTGAGGGGTGAGCGGTGAGTGAGGAATGAGGAGTAAGTGAGTGAGGAGTGAGTGAGTAAGGAAACCATCATGTTTGGGGTGAAGGAAGACTGTGGGCGAGATGAAGACTGGAAGGTAGACTCCATGACTCCATAACTCCTAACACGTCCTTTGTTCCCTCATGATGTGGTGCAACATAATACTTGAGCCACAGACTTGATGCCTTCACCGAGAGAGGCGGAGTTGTGCTTAAGTTTTTGAGGAACTATCGAAGTGGTGCTTAGCTTTTTACAAGTTTTACCGCATACTAAGCCTGTCAGGCCTTTTATTCTTATTGTTTCTAGGAATCATACGAGTAGCACCGATTTTTATATACTTTTTTACATTTCCTACAGAAGATTAATATTTTCAAAGTTACATTTACTTGTTTTTTTCGGATTTAGTGAACTTTACTCTTAGCCAGAGTGAGACTTTCCTTTCTCCTCGTTTTAAGGAAATATCACTTTTGATGTTTTGTAATGTTTTTAAAATATTTATTTAGCTTGCTATGTTATCATCATTTAAGTTTGTTTATGGACACAGGCGGTTTATTTACGTACACCGTATGTTTGTTTGCGTACATACATGGAATTTGTTCATGTAAGCTGGCGCTTTGTTTACGTAATGTTTCTTTCAATACATTGTGTTTATGTGCACAAAGGG
>JAXIVD010009488.1:7500-15306 GCA_036785275.1 Cancer borealis | reverse complement strand
GGAAGATGATATGTGGAAATATAAGGGAAAGGAGAAGACAAATCTTCTCCTCCACTGATTTACACTCTTATACTTGAAGGAAAATATTGATAAGTGTACACAAAACGTACCTACATATGAACACTACACACACACACACACACACACACTCCCAAAAACAAAAAAAACAATAATGATAAGATAATTAACATAACACTAATCCATAACGGTCCTTGGTTGGGACTCTTACAGGTACAATGATTCCTCAGAGTGGTGGGAACTCTACACTTACACTGCCGAGCTTATGGGTCCTTACCATGCGTTCCTCTACCTGTGGATGACGGTGACGATCGGCATCCCAGGTAGCAGAGCGGTAGCATCTCTCACCTTTGCTAAATTACGTCTTGCAACCTTTCTTCCCTAATGAACAAACACCGCCTGACGCTGCTCTCAGAATTGTTGGGATTTTGCTTATTCGTAAGTATGTGTTTTTTTTTGTGTGCGTTTTTGTGTGTGGATGGATAACAATATGGCTAATAATGATGATAGAAATAATAATAATGATAATACTTAGAATGACATAGATCTCCAGACCACATAAATAATAAGGTAAAAAAATAAACAAAAAAACACCAGTTGATCTGTCTTTAACCTTGAATAGAAATTAACTTAAAAAAACGCATTAATAATAACTAAATCGAAATTACATCTAGCTCAGCCTCCAGTAGTCGGTCTGCGGCGCCCTAAGTGGTATCAGTTTATTTGGGTGTCGGGTAGTGGGTGGTACATGAGATGGGCGGACGTGGCAAGGGCGTGGGTGGTGAAGCAGGCCACCCCCGAACATTTCCCGGGCCTCCTGATCCCTCACAGACCGTTTCAACACACTCATGTTGATCATTGCATTGTCGTCATCATCAACATAGGTAGAAAACGGGATGATCTTGCGTATCTGTTTATGTATTCCTTCGGGCTGCTATTGTTGTTTAAGATTCATATAGGAAAACCATAGCCTGAGAAGCATACCATGGATTATAGGACGTGTGTGTGTCTGTGTGTGTGTGTGTGTGTGTGTGTGTGTGTGTGTGTGTGTGTGTGCGTGTGCGTGTGTGTGTGCGTGTGCGTGTGTGTCCTTCCATCCGTCTTTCTATCTACATAAATACCAGCCACGAAAGGGAATCTAATAGAAGGAAGAAGAAAAATAGCAAGTATTTTTTTTTGGGGGGGTTTATACATCAAAAGGCTACCGATCAAGGGAAACCAAAAACGTTGAAAAAATCCCGCTTGTCGCCAGACCTTGTAAAAAGGAAAGTAGGAGGAAACAAAATATTTAATTTAACATTAGAGATGTCTTGACACACCTCTTATGAAGGTTAAGCGTGTGTAAAATTAATTGAGTGTATATATTGAGTGTAATATATTGACTGGCTCTGCTTTTCAATAATGTTCAGCTCATTACTAAGATAACATAACTTACAAGCAAAATTTTTAAACTACACGCAAACAAATATGATAGGCCACTTACTAATGAAACTTAAGGTGACTAGTAATTACCATAAAGTTTGTAATAGTAGAAATGTAAGGATGATATTAGCCATTATATTTCCACTTATTTGTAGGTTAAAGTAACATGTATAGCCAGGTAGGATTAATTAAGGATGGAAGGTGAGGAGTGGTGGTGGTGTATACAGTGTCACACCTGTAGGCTCTCAAGTGTAATTGAGTGAAGGATAAATAATTACTTTTTTTCACCTTTTAACTATGTAGGAAAATGTCTGTGGAAAAAAAATTATGTAACTAGAGGATGTATGTGCCAAGGAATTGTCAGTTCTCAAAAAATCAGGAATTACAGAAATTATGAGTTCAAATTAGCTGATGAGAGAAAAAACAGACACCAATAATTTTTGTTCACAATGTATTGGAATGAAATTTATGAAAAAGTGACCTCTATTACATAATTTACAAGAATTGACTGGGATGCAAATAAGTAATATCTTTACCTCAACACTTTGCCTCACTATATATTCAGAAGGACAAATATTTAACTCCATTCCTTGTGCAAATATACGTAAAAGAAAAAACTCACGAGACTGTTCCCTTCCTATCTTCCTTTGTCTCCCTTCCACTACAATGCCCTCACCTACATCACCTTACAGTCCTCCTCACCTACATCACCTTACAGTCCTCCTCACCTACATCACCTTACAGTCCTCCTCACCTACATCAACTCCCGGCGCGTGCGATGGGCCACAAGAGTACAGGACACGATGGCCATCACCAAGGTATTTGCCCTCATCATTATCATAGTAGTGGGAATGTTCCATCTCGTCCGCGGCACCACCGACAACTATGACGATCCCTGGGAAGGCCTCTCTACCAACCCCGCCCAAGTGGTGACGGCTTTCTATCACACTATCTACGCTTATGAAGGATGGTGAGGCTTGGTGCAGGGTGAAAGGGTGGGAGAGATAAGGATTTAGATTAGTAAAGGGATGGATGTGTAGATTGATAAGTATACTGATGAATATAAGGATGGTTAGAAATAGGTGTGTATACGGGTGGAATTTATGTGATTTATATAACTATTAGGATATGTTTGTGTGTTATTCTTACAGGGACAGTCTCAACGGTATTGCAGAGGAACTTAAAGACCCAATCAGGTACGTTCTAATGCACACACACCCATATATACACACACACACACACACACACACACACACACACGCACACGCACACGCACACACACACACACACACACACACACACACACACACACACACACACACACACACACTTTAATCTTACTCATTCCTTCAGAAACATACCTCGGGCCATCGCTATCTCGGTCACCTGTGTCATCGTGATTTATATTCTGACCAACATTGCCTACTTCGCTGTGTTGCCTAAGGAGCTGATGCTTGCCTCATCTGCTGTGGCTGTGGTAAGGAAGGAGAGGGTAGATGAGTCTTAGGGGAAGCTGTTTAGTGTCTAGTATGAAGTTTGTCTCTCATAGGAAAGTATGAAGTTAGGTTAGGTTCTTTTTTTTTTTTTGTTTGCTTGTATTTTGTTTAGTGAAAGTGACTCGAAACCTACATATCCACTTACAACACCCTCAAGCCTTTATTAGTAATGCTCTTGACTCGTTGTACATTACTTAAGTATATACGAAGACTCATTATCAGTGTTTGTTGTGATTCACAGATAAATAAAAATAAAGGAAAAAAAAAGAACATTGATAATTTGCAACAATGGTTTAATAAGAAAATAACGACGACTCCGATAGATTATGATAATAATGATTGTAATGGTAATAGGAAAAATAATATTAATAATAGTAATAATAATGACAATAACAATAACAATAATAACAATAATAATAAAAGAAATACATACAAGGACACAAGACACAGAGAGAGTGGTAATTTTTCTCTCCAAATTACATTCTTCTCTCCTTTCTCTCCATTCTCTCCTCTCTCCTTACTCTTCTCTCCTCAATCTCTCCTTAACTCTCTCTCTCTCTTTAATTGTTTGTTTACTCCCATTCCTCCTTTTCCTCCCTCCCTTCCTTCCCTTCCCTTCCTTCCTTTCCTTCCCTCTCTTCACTCCCTTCACTCCTTCCACACAAACTCTCTATTCCCTCACCCACTCCCTTTCCTCCCCTTCCTATTCCACAAGTTTATCTTCCTTCCTTTTCCTACTTTCTTCCCTATTCCTCTATTGTTATTTTTCCTTCCTCTTTCCCCACCAAACTTTCCCTATAGTTAATTTCCCTTTCATATAGTTTTCCTTCCTTATAGTTTTTCTTCCCCGTATATAGATTCCCTTCTTTCCCCTTAGTTTCCCTACTCTATAGTTTTTCTTCCTTATATATAGTTTCCCTTCCCTTCCCATCCCTTCCCTTTCCTTCCCTTTCCTTCCCTTCCCTTCCCTTCCCTTCCCTTCCCTTTCCTTCCCTTCCCTTTCCTTCCCTTTCCTTCCCTTCCCTTTCCTTCCCTTCCCTTCCCTTTCCTTCCCTTCCCTTCCCTTCCCTTCCATTCCATTCCATTCCCTACCGTTCCCTTATCTACTCTACCCTACCCTACCCTACCCTACCCTACCCTACCCTACCCTACCCTACCCTTCCCTTCCCTACCCTACCCTACTCTACTTTTTTTTTTATCATTAACCATTGGCGCCAGTAGGCTTATTAAGGCACAGATGGACTTGCCTCGCCTGTTATTTGGCGTAGGTTTTCAGATTTTTATAGTGACGCCTCAAATGTTTAGGTTTTCTCGAGAATATTTTGAGAACATGCGAGGCTAATCACTGCTACAGCCACAGACGCATATAAACGTTGCTAATCCCGTCTGAGGACAGTATGGCAGCAATTTGGGTAATCCTTGGCCACTCTGCGGTGATATCAAACCCTACCATACCCTACCCTACCTTTCCCTTCCCTACTCTACCCTACCCTATCCTATCCTTCCCTTATCAGCACTAATCCCTTACCTTCTCCAGACGTTCGGTAACCTTGCTCTTGGTGTCATGGCCTGGACGATCCCTATCTTCGTCGCGTGTTCCATTAGTGGTGGGCTTAATGGCAGCACTTTCCACACGTCCAGACTCCTGTTCGTCGGTGCACGTCGCGGACACATGCCTCGTTTCTTATCCCTTGTGCACGTCGAGAATAACACGCCTGTCACCTCCCTATTCTTCCTGGTAAGTTGTTTTTTTAATGTAATGTGAGGATAGGGTATTGACTAACTCTTTCCGATGCTCTTCTGTTTGTTTGATTATATTTGAGGCTTATATTACATGGGTTACTAGTGTCTATACTACTGTCAACTCTTGATTAGTGTTCCTCATGTACGTTTTAACTTGTATGTGTGTGTTCGTGTGTGTTTTCAGGCGATCATGTCGATGTTGATGTTCGTGACGTCAGATGTAACTGTGCTCATCAACTACTTGTCCTTCGCTGGGAATCTGATGAGTCTTCTCTGCGTCAGTACCTTTTTCTACTTCCGTTGGAAACATCCTGACTGGCCAAGACCCATCAAGGTGAGTCTAGAGGGACCAATGCAAGGAAGAAATGACCAGGTGAAGAAATAAATAAAAAAATAAAAAATATATAAATAACTTAACCAGGAAGGTAGATTAAAATGTCAAAAGGAAGTGGGAGGGTGCATTTTAGAGTGAATTCATATTTATAAGGTAATGGTAGGTTAAGGGGTGATTAAATGAGGTGAGGAGAGGGATAGAGTGATGGCTGGATTGAGGAATGAGACAAGGATGAATAAATGAGGGAGACAGTGAATGAAGAGGATGAAGGAATGAATGTGAGGGAAGGGAAGGGAACAAGTAATAGGGCAAAGCAATCAACCTCTCCCTTATCTTCTCCCTCTTCCTCCTCCTCCTCCTCCTCTTCCTCCTCCTCCCCAACAGGTGTGGATCGGCTTCCCCATCATCTACTTTGTCCTCGCGTTCTTCCTGTGCGTCATGCCTGTGGTGAGGCAGCCTATAGAGGTACTGGTTGCTCTGCTTGTTATGCTCTCGAGCCTTCCTGTCTACTACTTCCTCGTTCATAAGAAAGAGAAGCCAAAATCCCTCGTCACTGCCATGGGTAATTATGATCTGGTATTTTTTTTTTTTTTTATTATTTTAGCTTTTGTTTATTTTTGGTCTGATTTTTTTTTCATGTATGTAGATGATTTTTTTCCTCTTTTGCTCCTATTTCTTAGTAGATTTTGAGATTTGTGTTTCATGTATGTATATTTGTTATTTTTTTCATGTCTAGTAGTAGTAACATTGAAAGTAGTAGTAGTAGTAGTAGTAGTAGTAGTAATAATAATAGTAGTAGAAATAGTAGTAGTAGTAGTAGTAGTAGTAGTAGTAGTAGTAGTAGTAGTGGTAATAATAGTATTGTTCCTTCTAACACCTGACCACCTTCCAGACAAGGTCACCTACGTGTGCCAGTTGTTCTTCATGGCTGTACCAGAAGAGAAAACAGGATAAAGCAACACTGACTCACCTCCCACTCACTCACTCACTCACTCACTCGTGCACGCAATCATTCCCTCCCACACTCATCCCCTTGTGCACGCAATTATTCCCTTCCTTACTTAACCCATTACTTCCCTCTCTTCTCTCCTTTTCCCTCCAGCCTCTCACTTTCCTTCCCCAGTCACATTAACGACGTAGTTTCCAACGTCTCAAGGTTCCTTTAGTTACCCCATAATTATCTCCGTTTTCTGTTTTACTTCCTTGCTTGTGTTTTTTTCTTCTTGAGTTAATTTCATTCTTTTCTCTAATCTCTACGTTTGTCAGTCTTCCAATATATTTGTTCCTGTTTTTATTAGGGTTCTCATGAATGTATTAAGATTATTAAGATAAGAAAATGAAGTAACTAAGTAACTAGGATGCAATAGCCTGACATCTAGTGGTAAGGCAGCTAACTAAACGATATCGCTGGTGTTGCCGTGTTGGAAGAGTATCGTTAAAATTTAGTGGCCCTACACACTTCTCCATACCTCTGCCTCCCTCCGTCTCCCTCCCGGTAACAACCTCCTCCTCCTCCTCCTCCTCCTCCTCCTCCTCCTCCTCCTCCTCCTCCTCCTCCTCCTCCTCCATACACATCATTCATAGTCATAAGAGAAGGGAAATACAAGTACTTTCATTACTCTACGTGAAACACTTTAATTAGTATGTTTACAAAGACGTGTGAGATACATTCAGTAAATTTTTAGGAATCTAGTAATAGGAGAACCCTCACCCTCCCTCTCTCCCCTAATCCCCAACACACACACATGGAAAGGAGATGCCAGATGTTAATAATTAGTGTAAATGGTATTATTTATCATTATCTTTACTAATTTCACAATCATTTGGCTTCTGTGTCTCAAGTCCTTATAATTTTCTTAATCAAACCTACATCTGCGATAATTTCAATGAACTGAGGTTAAGTGAGATGTATGAACACTCATTCCCACCAATCATACTTTGAGAGTGAGGTGGAGAGGTAGTGGTGTGGGGTAACTATCGTAATCTGTTGATATTACGATAATCTTTTACAATTAGTGCATAACTGAGAGAGATGCAATAGCAGAAATAGCTCAGGAAGTTATAGAATGTGCTGAATCATCACTTTCAATCAAGAGAAAGACTGAAAGGTGAGTTGTATTATTACTTGTTATATTTCTTTATATTGTTGATCTGTATGATGTGTTTGGAAAGGAATGAGGCTGTATGGGTGTTTGAACTCATATATACGTTAGTCCTTGGTGCATTGAGATGGAAGGACTCTTGTGTGGTGTGGTGAGGTTGTCATTGGTCCGTGTGTGGTGTATGGTGGTGGTGGTGATGGTGAAGCCGCACGTGGTGGTCAAAAATTAAACTAGTCACTGCTACGAATATCTACGGAATCTCAGCAGAATTAGAAAACGTTTTTTAGAGAAAATGTTATATTCTGTGGGTGACAGTAATTATTGTATATATTGTTATGGAATTTACTAAAATTCTCGTGTTATGACTGTTTGCATACGTAGTACACTAATATACAATGTTTATATAGTTTTGGGGTATCATTATGGAAAGCGACATCCGGTACATATTTTTTTTCCTATTTCGCTGTGTAAATCTCGTTATTCTAAGCATTTTGAATATTGAACTGATCTCGCAAATTAAGAATTACCGTAAGGCTGAACTGGGAACGTTTAGCATTACTATGTGAGACAATAATATAACTTAACACTGCCATTGTGTAGAAGACTGACTTGGAGTGTTGTTAGTTAGGTTGGCTCAAGGTACAAAGGATTCAGTTTGGTTAATTAAAGAGAAAAATTGTTGAAAAAATAG
>JAXIVD010009487.1:10000-15307 GCA_036785275.1 Cancer borealis | reverse complement strand
TCTTCGTCTTCCTCTCCCTCTCCTCGTTGGTATCGGCATAGTGCACTGGACAAACTTGAAACTGAAGTGAATTACCGCTGGTCAAAGGTGGCTTGCGGCAAGAACGACTTAGCATAATTCGACTCGACTTCAGAAGAAACTCTCAAGGCAAAGTGTGCTCCATCGCTACTCCAGTAAGCAGTCACGCCGCCTTCCCGCCCTATGGCCTAGTGGTCGTAGAAAGAGACGACTTTTAGCTGTGGCCTCAGAGTATTAGGATACGAAGTTATTTGAATGAATCAGTGGAAGCCAAAGCATTTATTTTGTTTTATTAATGTTAACGCCATTGTCACTTCTTTCCTTGTTTTCTTCGCCTTCGTCCTGTTGATCGTTTTCCTTCTCCTCAATAACCCCGCCGTCAAAAAAGTCTATGCAAGTGGTGGCCATGAGAAATACAGCTGCCCGTCGAACCCACAAGTTTTCTCTGCGTCTATGTTTTTTAGCATGCGAGTCACACATATCACGGAGAGGCAAACACACACACACACACACACACACACACACACACACACACACACACACACACACACACACACACACACACACACACACACACACACACACACACACACACACACACACACACACACACACACACCACACACACACACACACACACACACACACACACACACACACACACGTGGAAGGAATTTTCAACCAAGTCACTAGGAAACGAGACCCTTCCTACCCCATGGTCGTCTCAGAAACTACCCGGACTACGGTATGAAAAAACTGAAGATAACTGTTGACCTTGAAACTTACTGCTGCTGCTGCTGCTCCTCTTCTGATGGTGGTGTTGACAGTCACATGGTCGGTCTTGTTGCTGGCGGCTGGGAGGAAGAGCAGGAGGAGTAGGAGGAGGAGGAGGAGTCAAGAGAGATTTTTATATTTAACTTTACTTATTTTCTTTCTTTCTCCCTGTTTCTCTTTCTTTTTTTTTCTTTTGTTTCCATGTGCAAGGGTGGACAGGAAGTGCGTGGCCTCGATTCAATCTGGGTTGATGTTGACTTTTGCGAACTCACTCTCTCTCTCTCTCTCTCTCTCTCTCTCTCTCTCTCTCTCTCTCTCTCTCTTCTCTCTCTCTCTCTCTCTCTCTCTCTCTCTCTCTCTCTCTCTCTCTCTCTCTCTCTCTCTCTCTCCATTATCTTGTTATTTCTTAGTATTGTTTTGCTTAGGTGTACGTGTGTGCGCGCGCGTGTGTATGTGTGTGTGTGTGTGTGTGTGTGTGTGTGTGTGTGTGTGTGTGTGTGTGTGTGTGTGTGTGTGTGTTATTCAAGTTGTTTTATGTACGCTTTTTTTCTCTCCTTTTCTTTTTCTTTCTTCTTTCTCCTTTGATATATTCATGCGTCATTGTTGATATTCGACACTGTATTCATTTAAATGCTTCATATATACAATTTTTTTTATCTAGTTATTTCGTGTATTTGTGTTTACGCCGCGCTTATTGATTTAAACTTATTTCAACACATATTTTCCTGTATGTATGTGTGTGTGCCTGCATGCGTGTGTGTGTGTGTGTGTGTGTGTGTGTGTGTGTGTGTGTGTGTGTGTGTACGTGTGTGTGTGTGTGTGTGTGTGTGTGTGTGTGTGTGTGTGTGTGTGTGTGTGTGTGTGTGTGTGTATGTGTGTCTGTTTGTCTAGCTTGCGCATTATAAGTTTCCAAGGCCAGGCCAGTGTATCTGACCATTGAACTCTCTTTCTATCTCTCATTAGTTTTTTTCCTTGGTTCTTCTCTCTCAATGGGGGGGCTTGGATTTAATTACCTTTCTTTCTTCTTCTTCATCAGCGCCTCACTCACCTTCCTGTCACGTCTGCATTTGGGCTGAAATTAAAGCCCCGGGAGCCCAGGTAATGCTGAGTTACATGCCGGAGCTGTTTCGTGTAGCGTGTTTATCAGGCAATCTAGGCGGAGTTGTCACGTTAAGAGAGAGAAGAGAGGGCAACGACCTTAGATTTGGCACCACAGCATATACATCCCCCCTCATGTCGATAACGAAAGCACTAGATAGTACAAGCCCCTCACAATACCTCCCTCCCTGCCCCCTCCTGCCTCTTCCTCCTTCTTCGACTCTCTCTCTTCATCGTCCTTTCCTTCGCCCTTCCGTCACGTACAATTCGCCAGACACTGTTATGTTCCCTTTCCTCTGTTCCCTTTCCTTTTTGGTCTTTCTACGCTCTTCTCTCCTCTTCCAGATAGCTCATTGATTGTGCTCATTCCCTCCCATTCCTCCTTTACCTCCATTCCTTCCCTCCCCTCTATTCTTTTCCTCCCTTCTCCCAGCATTCCCTCGTCCTCATATCTTACCATTAACTTTGATTCACCAATACTAACCCACCAACTCTCCTCCTCCTCCTCCTCCTCCTCCTCCTCCTCCTCCTCCTCCTCCTCTTCCTCCTTCTCCTCCTCCTCCTCTTCTCCTCCTCCTCCCTCCTCCTCCTCCTCCTCCCTCCTCCTCCTCCTCCTCCTCCTCCTCCACCTCCTCCAGTGGGTCTCATATTTATGCCCAACTACTGCTTTACTACGTAGTGCAGACAGTCCTTTCCTCCCTCCCTTCCTCCCGCCTCCTTTCCTCCTCCCTCCTTCCCTTCCCTCCTATTCTCCCTCCCCTCCGTCTTCCCTCTCTCCCTCCACACATGCACATTCTCTCACACTAGTAACACCACCACCACCACTGCGACCTCTGCCACAAGAGCCATGTTATCTCTCTCTCTGTCTCTCTCTCTCTCTCTCTCTCTCTCTCTCTCTCTCTCTCTCTCTCTCTCTCTCTCTCTCTCTCTCTCAAAACACTTTACTTTGCCTTTACATTCGTTTTCTTTCCCTTTTTTTCCCCCAAGTTTTGTTCGTATTGTCGTTTCATTTGCAACATTTCAAGCGCCTTTCTTCCTTCCTTCTTTCCTTCCTTTCGTCCGTCCGTGCAAGGTGAATTATATATACACATACGTATATTTTTTCCCTTGCCTTGAGCTTTGCCTGTCTGCCGGCTGCTGGTTTGCCTTGAGTGGGCCGTCTGAGGCTCCGGCCTTGGCTCGCTAGGGTGTTGGGGGCAGTTGGGGGAAAGATGGGGGCGTAGTGGAGGGGAGGGAGGGAGGAAGGTTGTGCATGGATCAGTCAGTACCCCGTGGCTGATAGCTTTTCCCTCCTCCCCTTCCTTTTCCTCTTCTTCCTCCTCCTCCTTCTCTTCCTCCTCTTCCTCTTCCTCCTCCTCTGTTTCATGCGTAGCTATGAGTTTGCTTGCAGTAGCGTGGTAGTAAGTGAGGTGAGGGAAGCGTGCAGTAAGTGGGGTGTGTGGGGGGGTAGGGGATGGGAGGTTGGGGTGAATATATTGGAGGAAGATGATCAATAGTCCCACACACGACACTTTCTTTCTACTTCCCTCACTCTCCCCCTCACTCTCTCCCTTCCTCCCTCCTTACCTTCCTCTATCCTTTCCCTGCTTTCCCTCCCTATCTTCATACATTCATCCATCTATCTATCTATCAATTTATCTATCCGGCCTTTCTTTCAGTTCCCCTCTTTATTCTTTCTTTTCTTTTCAATCACACGAACTCATTTTGCAGACCTGTCAGTTTTCTTCCTCTCTCTCTCTCTCTCTCTCTCTCTCTCTCTCTCTCTCTCTCTCTCTCTCTCTCTCTCTCTCTCTCTCTCTCTCTCTCTCTCTCTCTGTCTCTGTCTCTCTGCCTCTTTCTCTCTCTCTCTCTCTTTGTTTGTTTGATCTTTCTTATCCAATCCCTTCTGCCTCAGCTGTGACTGGCGATTTTCACACTTACACACATACACACACACACTCACACTCACACACACACTCACACTCACACTTACACTTATTCCATCATCCATCACTGCTGCCACCTCATCCTCCAAACACCCATTCACCTTACCGTCTTTTTTAATCTTTATCTTTCTTATCACTTAAAATTCCCTAACAAGTTTTATTATCTGACTCAGTTATATTGCAGTAAACATCTCCTCCATCACCTTATCTTTCTTCTTTTCACATCGTCCTTGTTCACTTCCTCGAGTGTGTCATCGTCGTCGCCTTTATTATCGTCCTCGTCCTCGTCTTCGTCTTTATCTCGCTCTCACGTCATTCCTCCTCTTAGTCCTTCCTTTACGAGTAATTGTTGTCTTAATACTATCATCTTGATAATCATTGGTGGCTCTTCGTCTCCTGTTGTCTGTCCTTGAAACGTGACCGGCATCTGGTAGCGGCTCTCACAGGTGCTGGTGTTCCCTTCCCTTCCCCAATAACAGAGGATGGTAAGTAAACACCTTAAATCCCACTTGAGGGTTTCCCAGGAGGGACCCAGACTGTAATTTCTTTCCGAGTTGTGAGTGAAAAGTGCCGAGGAAGGATGGGAAAGGCCTTAGAGAAATGTGTGTTTAGTGTTCTCTCTCCTACTCTTAGTTGGTTTCATTATTTATTTATTTTTCTTTCTTTTTTCTCGTTATATGTAGCCAGGTGTTGTGTTGTGGTAAAGGGTGAGATAATGATGAATTGTGATTTGTACTCAACCTAAATCTCCTTATTGCAACCTCTTTCTTCTCCTTAAGCGTCACTTTTTTTTTCTTTTTTTTTTTCTTTTTTTTTAAAAGCTGTATCTCATTCTTCTCTTCTGTCTTTTATTTCTCTGAGTGTCTTATATTTTTCTCATACCACATCCTGTCTGTTTTTTCCCCTCTTCTTCTTTCCCCGCACTTCTTTTTATTACTCACTTTCTTATATACATCCTCTGGCAAAGATTTTATATTTTTTCCCCTCTCTCCCCTCGTTCTCGCCACAAAATCCGTCACCTTTTACCATTTCATTTTCACATTTATTCTCATTCTTGTTTCTCCGTCTGTTCTCCTCTCTGCTCCTCCTACTTGACGTCTCTTCTGCTTCATCATCCACTGAACTAACACCTTTATTTCCTCTGCCATTCTCTTCTCCCATACTCACTTTGCTCTTATGGTATATATACATCCTCTTGGCCTCTTCAACAACTACCACCACCACCACCACTCACTCACGTCCCTCATCCTCTCTTTCCACATCTATTCACTTTTCCTTCCCTCTTCCGGTCCTCTTCCCCTCCCTCATCTTGGTCTCTTTCCTCGCCTTCTGCTGTTGGTTCGTCAGCTTCTCAACGGCGCTGATTCAAAAGAGTTCAATGATTTTTCTTTCAGACAAGATATAAACATGACGACCAAGTTTACTGATTTACATTCAAGGTTGCACTGGCTGATCTTGGGGTCGTGTTTGTGTGTGTGTGTGTGTGTGTGTG
>JAXIVD010009487.1:5000-7500 GCA_036785275.1 Cancer borealis | reverse complement strand
GTGTGTGTGTGTGTGTGTGTGTGTGTGTGTGTGTGTGTGTGTGTGTGTTTATTTGTTCGTGTATGCGGATTGAAGAGTGTATATTTGTGTCTCTTCCTTGTTTGGGTTGGAAAAAAAACATATGTAGATAAGGCACAAATATAAAGTTCTGCCTTCTGTTCATTCCTTTTTGGCACTCTCCCTCCCTCCCTTTTCCCCTCCCTCCCTCCTTCTTCTCCATCTCCTCCCTCACCCCCCCCCCCAGCATCACCAAGCCCCACCCCCTAGAGTGCTGCCACGCTCTCAAGCATACACCCTCACCCCCCTTACTCCCCCTCTTCCCCTCCTCACGCTATATTTACTCGTCTACCCACACTTTATTGCCTCGCCTTCTTCCTTCTTCTTCTTGGTGGTGGTGGTGGTGGTGGTGGTGGTGGTGGTGGTGATTTATTACTTTTATCCCGCTGTCACCTCATAGAAGATATACGCACGCGCACGCACACACACTCACGTACCCACGCCCACACACACACACACACACACACACACACACACACACACACACACACACACCACACACACACACACACACACACACACACACCACAACACACACACACACACACACATACCAGTACACATAGATACGTGCGTCTCACACATAAATAATATAATACACGTCTCATCAGAACGCAAAAATGAAAATAATAATAAAATAAAATAACTATTGATCTCACGCAAGCATCATTTTTCGTCCACACCACACCTGCACCTCATTCATACACCTGTAAGCCTCATCCACCCTCGACAGATGGATGTGGATGGATGCAGTAGTTCGTTGTGACATTCAGACTAACCTTTTCCGGAATTCCCCTCAGTTCACTCAATTTAATTTTTAGTGTGTGTGTGTGTGTGTGTGTGTGTGTGTGTGTGTGTGTGTGTGTGTGTGTGTGTGTGTGTGTGTGTGTGTGTGTTTGTGTGTGTGTGTGTGTGGTGTGTGTGTGTGTGTGTGTGTGTGTGTGTGTGTGTGTGTGTGTGTGTGTGTGTGTGTGTGTGTGTATTATATTTCAGTGTTTGAAATGTAAGTGCTTAATCTAAAAATGTAACACACACACACACACACCACACACACACACACACACACACACACCACACACACACACACACACCTTAATCTGTTTTAGTCTGTCAGTGCACGAGGGAGAGAGAGAAAAAAAGATGATAGGAAGAAACTAAAAATTGTCTACTACATGTGTTTTTTTTTTTTTTTTTTCTCTCTCTCTCTCTCCTCTCTCTCTCTCTCTCTCTCTCTCTCTCTCTCTCTCTCTCTCTCTCTCTCTCTCTCTCTCTCTCTCTCTCTCTCTCTCTCTCTCTCTCTCTCTCTCTCTCTCTCTCTCTCTCTCTCTCTCTCTCTCTCTCTCTCTCTCTCTCTCTCTCTCATTGTTTACCCTCCAGGCTATAGATTACCAAACAAAAGTTAAAGTTAATATAGTTTCATTTTTCCTTCACTAACTCTACTTGGTTTGCTTTGTTTCCCCTTTCCTCATTCCTTTTCCCCTTTCCTCATTTTCTTTCCCCTCTCCTTCAGCCTCGTCCCACCCTTCATCATTGTAATAGAACTCAATATGGAAACCAGTAACCCTCTTATGTACAATTTTTTTTTCCCTTGCAAGACCCATATCATGTTTTTTTCCCTCATCAAAAGTGCATATTTTTCATTACACTACTTTTTTTTCTCTTCCTATTTTTTTCCTATTTATTTAGTACTTTGTGATATATTATACTCCTTACCCTCTGTATTTTATTTTCCTATCGGCATTATTGTCTTCATCAGAGTAATTTTTTGTTTTAGTTTTTTGTATCCTCTTCAAAGATCATTATCAACCCAGAAAATGTAAGTTTAGTCCTGAGGAGAGAGATAAAAAAAAGTGAGTTTACTGTTTCCCTTTATCCCACCTTTCCTCCTTCCTTTTCTCCCTCCCTTTTCCTCTCCCTCCCTTCCTTCTTCCCTCCCTCTCTTCCACCTCCCCTGAACACCCCTAGGAAAGCACCACCACCACCATCATCACCACCGCCACACGCCAGGGACAGAAGCGATTAAAAGAGGAAGAGGTCCTTATCGTTTAACTTATCCTACCTCCTACCACGCTCCTCTTCCTCCTTCCTCCTCACCATCCTAATATACTGCACCAAAGGATATTATGCATTCTTTATTGCGTCGTACCTTTTATACATAGATTTACATCCAACCATGAAAAGAGTTACGTTACGCTAAGGTTTTTGGGTGGAATTGATAGTGAATAATACTCGTGGTGAGGATGTAAAGTTAGTGTGTTGTTGGGTTAGTTTGGGTGTTACATGTGTCTCTGTCCCGTCCCCTCAGGTGTTTAAATGTGTTATAGTGTGTGTCGCGATGAATTAATTGTTGTTACTGTTATTATCTATCCTTGTGTTATTGATGTGTTTATCTGTCAGCTTTCCCTTCCAACGCTGTACTGGGATATAAAAGTTTAGCTTCTGT
>JAXIVD010009486.1:5000-10000 GCA_036785275.1 Cancer borealis | reverse complement strand
TAACTCTCCTCGTAACGCATGGTATTTATTTACGTGCAAACTCTTCCAACCCGAAACTAGTGCGTTTTAATTCTGATGACAACTGTTGCAGCCTTTTCCCTCCAGATTACCATTTTTTTATATGAGTGTTGGAAATGCAGAGTTGGATAGTTTTGGTTTTTTTTCTCTCATTCTTTCTTTCCTCCTCTCTCTCTCTCTCTCTCTCTCTCTCTCTCTCTCTCTCTCTCTCTCTCTCTCTCTCTCTCTCTCTCTCTCTCTCTCTCTCTCTCTCTCTCTCTCTCTCTCTCTCTCTCTCTCTCTCTCTCTCTCTCTCTCTCTCTCTCTCTCTCTCTCTCTCTCTCTCTCTCTCTCACTTGCTCATTTGCTGCAATTTTACGTATCATTAAACGCTTACATTTGTTTGTCGTCTTTCTAATATATCTTTTCAGGATACTTATTATTTTCCTCGAGCTCCTCTTATTGCCTTTTTAAAATCAGTTTCTGTGGCAACACCGAGCCAGAAAAACTCTTCCGTGCACGTCCCTGTAAATATATTTCATCTTCCTTTAAATTCAAAACATCATTGTAACCCACGTTTCCAGATGAAGAGTATTAATGTTTTGATCCATCGAACCTTCAGTTTTAAATCAAAAAGCATAATGATTTCTAACATATTTAGATTTTTTCCTTCATGTCAAGTCATCATCAATTTTTTTTTCAAGGTCAATAGAGGTTCTAGGAAGGGGATTAACCGCGACCTTTTAAAATTAAAGTCACTTGTCTGTGTCTGTCTCAACAAAAAAACAAAAACAAGAGTCCCATGTCTATCTCGTTACTTAAAACTGTCTACTTCATGTCTATTTTCTCCTTCATTCAAATTAAAAGGTTTTCATTATTTCATTCAATTGTTTTTTTCTGTGACTTAAATTCTTCTAGGAGCGGAGTATTGGTTGACTGAAAATTAAGTTAAGTTCTGGTATTTGGAACATTCAGATTCATGGAATTGGATAAAAACAGCTGTGATTCTTATGTATTTATTTATTCATTTATCAATTATTCATTTTTCATTTGTTTAGGTTTCCATCATGTCTCCATTCATACTATACAATTAAGTATTTGTTTATTTATCTATTTGTTTATTCATTATTATGTTTATTCAGCTACTTATTGCATCTGTTCATCTAGTTATCTATATTTATGTATTTATATATGTGCATGTATCTATCTATCCATCCATCTTATGTATTTCAATCAAATCCTCATGTATTCATTGTTTTAGTCCATCTGTGCCTCTGTTGCCTAATGAACACACACAAACCAGTTGAAGATCAGTGTGCTATGTTGCTTCACACTCTATCGTGGTGCAAAGCTTCGCCTCACAATTCCTAGCTAGCGACTCGTTCTGTTAATCACACAGAGAGAGGAGCAGCAGCGAAGGGAAGGTTTTACCACCTCGCCTGCCGCTCCAGTAGTCCTCTTGAGTGTTGTCAGTACCCTCGGGGCTGACGCGGTAGTGACACACGCATGATCCTCGCCTTCTACGTCTCCTGATTCTTATTGTTGCCTTCTATTGACGAAACACGGGGTTGCTAAAGAACTTCTATGTATAACCAATGACAAAAACAACTTATGTAGAGAAGAGGATGTAAACAAAAAATAGTTTCGGCTAAAGAAAGAAAAAATGTTCATGTGAGAATATGATATGATTCGAGAGAGATAGTTCGTCGTGTTGGGTTTCATGTGTCACTACTTGTCTCGACTTTGATATGTACCTCGAGTTCTCGTGTGTTAGTTGAACAAGTTCGTTTAGGAACAGGACGGAAGGGGATAGAGAGAGAGGGCGGACAGGGATAAGCAGCCGGTGCGTCTCCTGTCAGAGATGATGATGATGATGATGATGATGATGATGATGATGATGATGATGATGATGAACATGAGAAGCTTGGGCAAATTGAATTACTATCTGCAGATTCAGACACACACACACACACACACACACACACACACACACACACACACACACACACACACACACACACACACACACACACACACACACACACACACACACACACACACACACACACACACACACACACACACACACACACACACACACACACACACACACACACACACACACACACACACACACAAACAAATGTCTTTTCTCCTCTCCTTTTTTCACATTTCAGTTTTCCTCCTCCTCCTCCTACTCCCCCTCTTCCTCCTCCTCCTCCTCCTCCTCCTCCTCCTCCTCCTTCTTCTCTTTATCATCATCATCATCATCATCATCATCATCATCATCATCATCATCACCATCATCATCATTATCATCATCCATAGCCATTTGAAAATCGTCCGCTACATACAGATAATTTGTTTGTCACTCATTCAGTCAGTCTTTCTGCCCACCTGTGTTGTGTCTCTTTGGGAAACACACTCAGTATATGTCAGGAAGGGGAGGGTCAGGTCAGGTGGAGGGTCAGGTCAGATGGAGGGTAAGGTCAGGCAGAGGGTGAGGTCAGATGGGTCATGTTCAGAGTGTGTTATGGGTGAGGTCAGGGTTAGTATGTCTTGTTGAGGGTAAGGGAAGTAGGCCACGTTAATACTCTCCCTTTAGTGTGTAGTACCCCTTAGTTGGGCCCTAGGGTTGTACTCTGTAGTGTCTCCTTTAGTACTGCCTCCTTCAGAACCTACTCCCTTCCCCCTTCCCCCCCAGCTGTTACTCATCCAGTACTACCTCCAGCATCATCCTTTCAGTAGTTCTTTCTTCAATATTGCCTCTCTTAGTAGGCTTTTGTTACTGATACGTTCTTCTCTCTTCTTCTCTCTCAGCTGTGTCTTATTTCGTATTGCCTCCTGCAGTATCATCTTCTATAGCGCTGGCTTCAGTAGAACTTTTCTGAATAAATATGCTTTATTATCGCCTCCTTCAGTATTATCAAATTCAGCATTGCCTTCTTCAATAGTGTTTCCTGCAGTCACTCCATAAGTACTCCCAATTATATTCCTTCAGCAGCATCTTCTTTCCTTAGCGCCTCCTTCAGTAGCTCCTTTACTCGTGCTGCGCCAGTCATGTTATCAATGTCATGTTTTTAGTCGCGTCTTTCTTAATGTTCTGAAAAGTGTATGTAACAAAATTCAAGGTGTTTTTCGGCGATGTCATCACTCTTTAAAAACTCTTTAACATGTACCTCCTTTAGCACAGCGTTTCTAACAACGCTTCTATGATACTGCAGCAGTACCCGAGTAGGCAGCAGCCCTCCCTCGGTACTGCCTACAGCAACAGTTCTTTTGTGTTCCTTGATAATAGATTATCATTCATTATTGTTTTTCCTAATAAAAGCTCCTTCGTCAGCACCACTGAAGAGTGCCTTTGTGCACTACTTCCCTCAGCGACGCCAGCAGGGAGAGTTTGGTTCAGGCTGACTGGTCAAGGAAAGTTAGGAAGGGAGGATGCAGGAAGGAGGAAGGAAAGACTGCAGGTCACCCGCCATGTTGCTACACTCATAAAACAGCCTCTCCCCGGGTGTTCCTTTCTCCCTCTATTTGAACACTTTTAAAAGAGGAGGCTCTCGTGTCGTCCTTGGCATTAATATTTACAGTAACCTTTATCCCTCCATGGTTTTCTTTTTATTTCTTTTTCTTTCGTAGCAAAACCAGGCGTGAACGATCTCCCGTTTAGTTGTCTTTCATCCCTTGGTGCAAATATGTGAACATTTGTTCAGTGCACTTGAAAAAGATGTTTAATCCCTTGGAAGTAAAATGTGAACATCAATAGGCCGTGAATAGTCTTAGAAGCAAGGCAGGTTTGAGTCCATTACCACCTTAACAATGTAAAACTTGTCTTCTTTAATGTGTGATCTAGCTCTTCTTCCTTTGCCACAAGGATGCCTCTGATTGGTTAAAACCGCAAAAATTCGTGGATGGTTCCTTGGCCGGGCTGTGAGTGCTTACTTGGTGGCGCGGAACTGCATCTGAAGACTTTATTTTCCCCTCGCTGGGTGGTAAAGCAAACCTGCAAGGCACCGAGGGAATCACCAAGCAGGCGAGAGAGTGGTGGTGTTGCTGCTTCCCGGGTGTTGCCCTCACAGCCTAGCTGCGTGTGGGTGTTGCAGGCGTTGCGCGGTGCTGGCTGTCCTGCTGTCGCTGTGTGGAGTCGGAGAAGGCTGGTGCATGACCCTTAAGGCACAACTGGACTGGTGCGGGGGGGGAGGAGGGGAACCTGCTGCAGTACCTTCGTCAGTTGTAATTTTTCATGATGACTTAATTATTTCCTCTCCATTGTATGAAGAGGTTTGCTGGGGAATAGAAAGGGAAGGAAGGTTCAGGTGTCAGTGGTGGTGGTGGTGGTGACAATGTCTTGAACAACTGTAATAGTGGTACCTACATAAACCCCTTTTTTTCTCTCGGTATAACATTCATTCGCTTAAAATTGTCAACATACCACCGATTCATCATAACTTTTTTTTCCTGGAACTAGTCAATAGCAGCACCAGAAACATGTGTGTGTACCACAGACCCTAGAAAGCTACCACGAGAATCCAACCATACCATCTATTCACCTCAACACATGCCTCGCCGGCCTTAGTATGAAACGTAGCATAACAAGTGATGCACATAGGCCACGAAATGCTAAAGAAACGCCATTATGAGTACACTATAGACAGCCTCCATGTAGCCAGTAAGACGTACATACATCACTGGCTGAGTCTGTAGCGCTGCGCACGTCTCCCTGCGTTGTGTCAGAGGTGGTGGTGGTGGTGGTGGTGAGCACACAGCCCCGCCATTACCACACTGCAGCACGCTCACCGCCACAACGCACGGAACTATACTAAAAATACCTGATTCTGAAGCAATCATCCACCACCACTGCCACAACCACCACTGCAACGCCACACCAAACAATGGGGATTATTGTGTAACCACACACTTAATGATAAAATGGAGGGAGATATTGATATTTTGGGTGGTTGTAATTGTTCTTGTATCGGTGGTGACGGTGGTAATGATGGTGG
>JAXIVD010009485.1:12500-15310 GCA_036785275.1 Cancer borealis | reverse complement strand
CTGTCTGTCTGTCACAACCTATCTCACACCCATTTCTTCAAACCCCCCCCCACTCACCCACAAACTACCTCCCCCCCTCTCATCCACTCACCACATCCTCCTTCACCTTTCCTAACCCCCCCTAACCTACCAAACTAACCCCCCCCCTCTCCCCCCCCCCCACCCCCCCCCCCCAAACACACATCGCCAGTGACCACCTCCTCCTCTGTTACTGTCATCGCTTTCTGGTCCTGTCCAATTTTTACCTCAACTCCTGTTCAATTAGGTAGTTAGGACCAGGTGAACGAGACTGAAGCGGCTGTTAACATGGGTAATGACAGCCTCCTATCTCGTGGTAATTGAAGGAACAGCAATGCGTTAGCTATCTTCATTGATCCATGGTACAGCGTATTGCACTTTGTTGGCTGGGGTGTGGGTGGGAAGGGGGAGGTATTACGCATCTCAATTTGGGGACTACTCTAATTTATTTTTATTTTTCATGGTTCCTTTTGTTTGTTTTTTGTTCTTTGTTTTGTTTTTGATACGTATTTTATCTTTTTTTTTTTACATAACGTGATGTATTTTTTTTTTTTTATTATTTTCATGATTTTTAGTCCTTATTTGGTTTGTCTGGTTTTGTTCTTTTGTCTCTTTTTGTTCGTTGTTTAACATTCCTAATTCTATGTTTATCTGCTTCTCTCTCTCCTCTCTCTCTCTCTCATCTCCTCTCTCATCTCTCTCTCTTCTCTCTCTCTCTCTCTCTCTCTCTCTCTCTCTCTCTCTCCTCTCTCTCTCTCTCTCTCGCCCAGGTAAGCCGTAACGGGATTGTGGGTGTATGATCGATGGCTCGATTATAGAAAATGAAATTACTTTGACAGAGAAACAGTTTTGTCTCGCATAATAAATGAGATGAGATTCTCGGGAGTGAGGATGCAGAGTGCCACTGGCTTTGTTACGGATGAGTCTGGATGCTGTGTATGGATGAGGTCCTGGATGCTGTGTATGGATGAGTCTGGATGCTGTGTACGGATGAGTCTTGGATGCTGTGTACGGATGAGTCTTGGATGCTGTGTACGGATGAGTGTGGATGCTGTGTACGATGAGTCTGGATGCTGTGTACGGATGGAGAAATAAGTGAGATAAAAAAAAACCTTACGATATGCATTTTTATGTTCATTTTATATGGATGAATCGAATCAGGAATGTACTAGAAAAAAGAAAGGTGTGTGTGTGTGTGTGTGTGTGTGTGTGTGTGTGTGTGTGTGTGTGTGTGTGTGTGTGTGTGTGTGTGTGTGTGTGTGTTTGTGTGTGTGTGTGTGTGGTGTGTGTTGTGTGTGTGCTGTGTGTGTGTTGGAGTATCAAGAGTATTTCTTGGATGGAATCAATAAAAAAAATAAAAATAAATATTAGTATCCTATGACTAAAAATATTGTCGGGGTGAATGTTTGATGAATTTGACTTACTAAATAAGACGTTTTCTTGAATACTTGTATAATATAAAGTAAAAAAACAAAAAACGATATAGAAAGAAATGACAGAAATTATTCATGTTAATAATTGTCTTTGAATCTGAACTTCAACGACTAATATTTTTCCATTACATTTTCAATACAGTGTCTTATATAAAGGAGGATTTCATTACGTTAATCCTGAATCCGATACAGACCACTTCCAACTACCTACCCCCTACACCCCCCTACATCCCCTACACATGCCCCCCCTGCCCCCCCTACACGCCCCCTGACACGTACCCCCCTGCAAGTACCCCTACCCCTCAACCTCTTCTCATAGCCCCCTTTCCCTCGTCTCTACCGCACAGAAGGGAGGGGGCGAAGAGGACGGAGGAGGAGGAGGAGGAGGAGGAGGAGGAGGAGGAGGAGGAGGAGGAGGGGAGGAGGAGGAGGAGGAGGTAGGAGGATGAGGAGGAAGGTTAAGGGCGCCCCTACTGTTTCACTCCTTATATTTTCAAAGATTCTCTCATGCCTCTCATCTCCCTATCCCTCCCTCCTTCCTCTCTCTCTCCTCTCTCTCTCTCTCTCTCTCTCTCTCACTCTCTCTCTCTGTCTCCATCTCTCTCTCTCCTCTCTCTCTCTCTCATCTCCTCTCTCTCTCTCATTCACTACATTCACTATCATTTAGTTTCATTGAGACAAAAAAAAGTGGACATAGACCCTTGAAAAATGGGCTAAATAAATGTCCTCTTCGTTTTTTTTCCTGTTTTTTTTCTGTTTTTTTTTCTTTTCTGTTTCATTTTTTTTTTTTCAATTCTGTGTCGTCTGTGAGGTCTTTGTAAGTGCGGTGAATGGAGGCGACGAGGCGTGGCGTGGGAGGGAAGAGATTAGAGCTACTTATTGTTGTTTGTCACGTGTGTATGTGCGTGTAAAGAGAGAAAAAAGATGAGAAAAAGTGAGTGCGAGAAAAGAAAGAGAAAAAGAGACAGAGAGAGAGAGAAGATAGACGGACGAAGAGGAGTGGTTTTAGAGACAGAGACAGAAGGAAGGTGAAGGAATAATTATCTCCTTACTTCACTTTAACACAAGGCGAAGGAATGAATATTATTATCAACCTCACTCGAACGGACGTATTAAACCTGCCGGAAAGAGATGAATATTGTAAAGTGTGCGACAAGTTGGAATTACAAGTTAATGTTTGAACTATCTGAAGGATGACGAATAGATTAGAGCAAAATAGTCTCACATGCATATTTGAGTTGCATTATTATTAGCGATGACTGGGCGAGAATAAATACGAGTAAGTGAAGGAAGGAAAAACTATCATTGTATACAAATGTAGTGGTTAGTTATGTGTTATTTATGAGATGTTGAGTTGGT